>CATIWR010049476.1:0-88724 GCA_949677035.1 Omphalea diandra | reverse complement strand
ACTTGCACCGTTACAGTTGGGACACTTGAACATATATGTAGTGTTTGTATAGTTGCATGGCAAATTGTCTTATGTTGTGTGCATGTTATAGCATCATAAATAATGGTGTTATAGAGCTTATTTAAGAGTATAAGGAGCATTTAAGGATTGAGAGATGGATGGAGGTGCTTAAGGAGTGAAGAAAAGGAACTAAAAGAGGAAAAGTGAACTTCCAACTAATGGAAATGAAGCACCATGATTTTATATTGTTATAATAAGGTTACATCTGATAATTAGGGTCAGAATTAAGAGGAAAACCATGAGTTATACTAGAAACAAAGAGAGAGCTAAGGAAGAAAGAAAGAAAGAAGAAGAAGAAGAAGAAGAGAGGGAGAAGAGTGAGCTGCCTAAGGTTTTCTAATTTTGGGATAATAGGTAAGTTAATTTATCTTCTTCTCACCTGAAATTAACCTCTCATGACATGTTAATCATGCATGGTTAGCGAGAATTATAGAGTAATTGAGGTAGAGCTCTTGGATGGAAGTTGTAATCCAAGAGAACAAGAGTTGATTCTGCTGGTTTTGTTGTCAGAGAAGAATTGTACACCCATGATTTTATAACCCTAGAAAAGGAATTAGGGAAAATGAAAAATATGAAAGTTGTAGCTTTATATCTCATATAAATGCCTATGAAACGGTTTTGCTTGATTTTGTGTGTGGAGGAGATATGACTCTTTCAATAGGTCTGGGTCAAATCCAAACTGAGATGATCTCAATCTTCTGTTTTCTTATATTTTGATGGCCTTATGTTCTGATTTTGACAAAGTTCAAAACATGAAATTTGTAGGTTCATGTCCTCTCTAAATACTTGTAAATTAGTTTTGATTGAGTTGCTGTGTAGAAAGAGATATGGTTGATTGATTGGAACTGACTCTGTACTAGGATGAAACCTCACATTTCTTTTAATTCTATTTTCTAAGAATTTGATGGCCATAGATTCAGAATTCGATGATGGTCCAAATTTGAAAGTTGTATATATATGTCTAACCTACATGACTATGAAAATATTGTAGCCAAATCTAGAATGGTTGTTGAGATATTGTCCCTTAATCATGACTAGTTGTCATCATGTTACAAACATGCTCACCCTGAGATTTGGTCCTTTATTTTGGTGACCTTATAGACTAAATTAGACAATGAGTAAAACATGAAAAATGTTCCATTATATGTTATGTAATTGGTAGTAGATTATTATTGGAATTGGATTTGTACAATTTGAGACACACCTAAGAGTGTAAGACCTACTCAGACTGAGATGACACTATAACAGGGACAAATTTAAAAATACACCACATTTTCTATGTATCTGATATTGGCTTGAAATTTTAATAGATTGTATCATTATGTGTCTAGTTTATTTGAAAAAAAAGAATCAAGTAATTTGGATGAGTATATCTAGAGTTATTGTCGTAAGAGTATAGCAAGTTCAGGCTGTCATATAAGGAAAATATGCATAAATACTATGTCCATTTGCATGAATCATGCCATAGTTGCATAACAAGATGAGAATCTTATTTTATCATCATCAATTAATTTGGTGTATTGAAATAGGTCCTCGAGGCATTGAGGATAATAGTGGGAATAAACCGGGACCATCCACAGCTAAATAAGCTTAAAGAATGAGGTAAGTAAATAGCTAACGGTGCTATATGTATGATTGGTTAAATACCATGAACTTATATTCAATGGAATGAAATGTCGTTTTATGTGATGATATACATAGATGAAAGATTGTTATACTCTTGATTTATTTATTTTCATGAGATGTTGATGATAATATTTAATAGCCTATGTGGCAATAATATTTGATAGCCTATGTGGCGATAATATTTAATAGCATGTGTGGCAATAATATTTAATAGTCTGTGTGGCAATAATATTTAATAGTCTATGTAGCAATAATATTTAATAGCCTATGTGGCAATAATATTTAATAGCCTATGTGGCGATAATATTTTAATACCCTGTGTGGCAATGATATAATAGCCTATGGGGCATAGCCTGTGTGGCAATTATATGATAGTCTATGTGGCAAGGAGATGATAGCTTGTGTGGCACTGATATAATAGCCTGTATGGCATAGCCTATGTGGCAATGATATAATAGCATGTGTGGCATAGCCTATGTGGATATGATAGCCTGTGTGGCATAGCATGTGTGGCAATGATATGATAGCCTATATGGCATAGCCTGTGTGGCAAGGAGATGATAGCCTATGTGGCAATGATATGATAGCTTGTATGGCATAGCCTGTGTGGTAAAGAGATGATAGCCTATGTGGCATAGCCTGTGTGGCAAGGAGATGATAGCATGTGTGGCAATGATATAATAGCCTGTGTGGCAATGTTATGATAGTCTGTGGAGCATAGCCTATGTGACAATGATATGATAGCTTGTGTGGCATAGCCTGTGTGGCAAAAACATTTGATAGCCTGTGTGGCAATGATATCTATAGCCTGTGTGGCAATAAAATATAATAGCCTGCGTGAAAAAAACAATATTTATAGCCTATGTGGCAACTAAAAATGAAAGCCTTTATGGCAGTGATATCTATAGACTATGTGGCAGCAATTTATGACAGCATGTGTGGCAATAACCTTTAATAGCCTATGTGGCATTTAAGAGGTAAAACTCTTTAATTCATACATAAAGATGATGATGTGTTATTTATGTTTAAATGTTATTATTTTATTTGTGGCAATAACCTTTGATAGCCTATGTGGCATTTAAGAGGTAACACTCTTTATTTCGTACATGAATATAATGATGAGTTATTAATAATTAAATGTTTGATATGTTAATTGAGATTGAAGTATTGTTATGCATTTACTTACTGAGTATGCAAACTCACTCTTTTGCATGAAATTTTATTTCAAGAAAAGTAGACTAAAGACTGCGTCTAATTACATTTTGAGGTTGTTGTCTAGCAATCTAAGAGAGGTTAGGCCAATATGCAATCAATTAGTATTTTAGTTTGTTTATTCATGTATGTTTTGTTGTAAATAATTACTATGTGGTGAACAAGAGGCATAGTGAAAAAAAAAAATTTAATCAGGTCTTTTAAATGACAATGGATAGACTTAGAGAGAAAATTAAATAATTATTAAATGGGATGTCACATCACTAACTCTCAATAGTGTTTTATAAGCTCACACCCAACTTACAACTGTTTTCTCAAGTCTCACACTAAAAACTTTACCATTTGTGGTTTTGGCTAACACAACCTTACACAAGAGTTTTTCACACTTAGGCTTACTCTAAAACCTAGACCCAAAGAATTTATCGCTAACACCTAACCTTCAACAACTCAAGTACAAAGAATTAAAGAGTTAATGAGTTAAGCAATCAAATTGCAAGATTTTTGCCATAATTAAATGTTATCCTCTTGCATTTAAAGCCATTTTATGGGGTATTTATTATTAGACTAGATTGATCAAACCTAAGTCTTAAGCCTCTTTTGATCTTGATAATGAAGATTGATCAATTCTAATACTATTGCTTAAGTGTTGTTTTACAGTTTATAAGTTATATTTTCATTACAAGTTGGATGGAAGTCAAAATCTCCATCTTTAAGAAGAACATCCAAATTCGCGATAAGTATTCCCTAAATCGCAATTGCGACCTTGCTATAAAGATAGATGGAGCTAGGCCGAATGAATTCACAGATGAATTTGCAGCTGCGGCTCAGTCGAAGGGAGCTTGGTTGATTCACATAGGAATTCATAGGGGCATTCGTGTCTTGTGTCGCGATCGTGAATTTCATAGTAACAAAGGAGGGAACCAAAGTTGTAGTCACAATACGCCAAGTGTCCAAGGCAACCATTGGAAATCAAAAATCGCAAGGGCAAAGTATTTATCGCTACCGCGACTCAAGAAGGTGTTGTTTTCTTACCAAACAGAAGAATTTATGGTCTCAGTCATGCTTAAGAGAAAGCAAACTCGCAATCGCGACTTTTGAGTAGTTGGTTAAACACAACAGCTATATTTCTTGGACAACCAATGGGTGAAGGACATGTGGACTAGTCGTTAGTTATAAAATGGGGTTCTCTGCCATGATTTTTAGCTCTTCAATGCAAATTGGAAAATTGCATCTGCGAAATGCCATTAGCGATCGTGACTTTCGCCTAACAAGCATTTAAAGAAAATCTACCAAGCACAAATGGGAGATTTTAGGATAGTTTTTTAGAACATCTCTTTAGTGAATGTTGGCTATAAATACTCCATCAAACTGATGTAAATGCAAGAGAATTTCATTTATTGCAACCAAACTCTTACAAATTTGCTATTCATTCTTCTAACTCTTCTTTATGTGTTGTTGATTGTTTGGTGTGAGCAATAAACACCTTTGTAAGTAGGTTGAGAGTTAGCCTAGCATTCAAAACTCTTGTAAGTGGTTGAAGTGTAAGCCTATTCAAAACACTTATGAGAGGTTTTTGCATGAGCCTAAAAACATAAGTTGTAAAGGTTTTGTGTGAGCCATAAAACACAATTATATAAGTTAGATGTGAGCTTTAAAACAACAGTTTAGTTGAGTGAAATATCCAATTGTGAAGAATTGAGAAATGGACGTAAGGTTTGTTAACACTCGAACCACTATAGACTTCTTGTGTGATTTTTGTCTTCTCCTTATTAACTCCTTAAACACCTTAACTTTCTTTTTAATTTTTAATCTCCCACTAATTCAACCCCCCTTCTTAGTACACTAGACCAACATTTATAAATTTCAACCAACAAAGAGTTGTTACAAATAAAATTGTTTAAATCTCCAAATTTGGCTGGAAAATCCCATATTAAATGCTTGTCAAAGGCAAGGTTGTGACGAGGTTATCGTAGTCGCGATCTACTTTCCACTCTGGATTTTGCCTTTTCTTAGTCGTGATCTTCAAATGTGTCTAATGGCTAATGACACGTAGCTTTTTAACATTGGTTCTTCAAAAACTAACCATTGGTACACTAATGGATTACAAAGGTTGCAGTTGAGATTTTTATGTCATAATCATTATTAAGAAAGCATTAGAATAATGATCGCTACTCCCATTATGAATCAAACTAAAGATTTTAAGTTCAAAGCAAAATGTGGATTGCAGTTGCCACCATAATCCGCTATCACAAATTTTGAAACTTTAAATGACTTAGCTTAACTAGTCCTTTGATTAGTCATTGGAGTTCTTCCTAAATCATTTGAAAGTAGTAGTCACGATGATTTTTGTAACAATCACCGACAATAAAATTGTCGTCTTTGAACCCAATTTTTTCTTGAGTAGCGATCGCAACCTCCAAGTCTTGGTTGCAATTTTGGGAACATTTTTTATACTTGGAACATTTCACTTCCATTCAACTCCATTGAACTTTGAATGTGATCTTACACCTAAAATAGCCATTATAACCTTTAAATCTACATTATCAAGATTAAAAGAGAGCTTTGATCTAGATTTTACCAACCCAGTCTAACAAGCTCCCTATTTTTTATTTTAACATCTATATTGAATATGCCAGTACAAAAGCTCTAAATTACATAGCTCTAAATTGCATACTATGATAAATTTTAAGTGTTTAGAAGTTAATGGATAAAGGCCCTTTGAAATAATGAGCATTGTAAATACCTTACGCTTGAATTTTAAAATTTTAAATTTATTCCCCCTCAATCCATAATCCTTTTAAAATGCCAATTAGTCCAACCAATTAGCATTCAATTTTACTTAATATATTGCAATTTTTCTCTCTCTTTGCATATACATATTCAATTATCTTTCCCCCTTTGACAAGATCAAAAAGAGAGGGAATAATGAGAAGCGAATCAACTCATAATTGTTGAACAATTACAATAAAATGGAAAGTATAAGAGATAGATATAGCAAACAACCATTCCATTAATAGAGCAACATAAATATAAGTAGTTCAAACATTTATAGATGTTTGGCCATAAGGATTAAGGCCTAAAAACTTAAAAAATAGTGTTGGACTAGGTTAGTTAAACTTAATTCATAATCCTCTTTTAATCTTAACAATGGAGATTATTAGTTCTAATGCTTTGAGTAAGTGTTATTTTACAGATTATAAGATTTATTTTCATTAAAAGTTAGATGAAAATCAAAATCTCCATCTTTTAGAAGAACATCGAAAATCACGATCGGTATCTCCCAAATCATGACCGCAACATTGCTATTAAGATGGATAGAGCTAAGGCAAAGGAATTTGCAGGCAAATTCACAGTTGCAACTCAGCCGAAAGAGCATTGGTTAATTCATAGAGAAATTCGCAGTGGCGTTTGCATTAAAGGTCACAACTGCGAATTTCATAGTGATAAAAGAGGGAACCAAAGTGACAGCCATGCACTCCAAGTGTCCAAGGCAACCGTTGAAAATCAAAAATCACGAGGGCAAAAATTTGATCACGACCACGACTCAAGAAGTTGTAGTTCCTTACCAAACAAAGGAATTCGCAGTCTAAGTCGCACCTAAGACAAAGCTAGCTCATGACCGCAACTTTTAAGTAGTTGGTTGAACACAACGATTCTATTTCTTGGACAACCAATGGATAAAGGACACATAGACTAGTCGTTAGACATAGAACGGGGTTCTCTACTTTGATTTTGGATTCCTTAATGTAAATTGAAAATTCACGACCGTAAAATGATAGTAGCAACTGCGACTTTTGCCTGACAAGTATTTAATGTAAAATCTGTCTAACACAACTTGGAGATTTGGGGATAGTTTTTTAGTAACATTTTTTGGTGGATGAGAGCTATAAATACTCCATCAAACTGATGCAAATCTAAGAGAATTCAATTAATTATAACCAAACTCTTGCCAATTTACTACTCATTCTTTTACTCTTTTTTATGTATTGTCGATTGTTTAGTGTGAGCAATAAACACCTTTGTAAGTAGGTTGAGAGCTAGCCTAGATTCTAAAACTCTTGTAAGAGGTTGAAGTGTGAGCTTATCCAAAACACTTGTGAGAGGTTTTTGTGTGAGTCTAAAAACATAAGATGTAAGGATTTTATGTGAGCCATAAAACACAAGTTTTATAAGTTGGGTGTGAGCTTAAAAACACCAATTTAGTTGAGTGAAATACCTAATTAGGGTTTGTTAATACCTGAACCACTATAAACTTTTTGTGTTAATTATTCTCATCTCCTTCTCAACCTCCTAAACACCTTAACCTTCTTCTTAATTTTTTTTAAATTAGCCATCAATTTAACCCTTTCTTCATAGTGCACTAGGCCAATAAGTGGTATCAGAGTCAAGTCTCACTCTAAAACTTTATTGTGTGAGTAAAGATCAAGGTACAAGAAGGAATCCACACTCACCTTAAGCCATATTTTGATGGAGCAGACTATACTCATTGGAAGTATAGGATAGAAATCTATCTAAATAGTGATGTGGTAGACCTTTGGGATATTATTGCAAAGGAGTGGAAGCCACCTACTAAAGTAGTGGATGGAAGTGAAGAGTTGATCCCTAGAAAGGAGTGGGTTGAGGCACATAAGAGATACAATGGTAGAAATAAAAAAGTCATGGCAATCCTGCTAAGTTCTCTATTAAGAGAAGAAATTGGAATGGTCCAACATTACATTACTGTTCATGGTATTTGGAAGGCCTTAGAGAACTATCATGAATGCACCACCTTGATGGAATCTAATCAACTTCAAATGTATGTGACGAAGTGGGAGATATTTATGATGAAGGAGGAAGAAAGCATCATAGACAAGACAAATGGACTCCTTGCAATTGTCAACAATATGATGAAGTTTGGGAGAATTCTCACTAATCATAAGGTAAATTCTAAAATTTGTAGTATCCAATAGTCCAACTAGGAGATAGGAAAGGTGCCAACGGATGTCCTAATAGGAAAATTCTTAACTCGTGAGTTAGCCTCAAAGAAGGATAAAGAAATGAAGAGAATGGGAGGTCAATGAAAGAATTTTGAAAAACTAAAAAGGAGGACCTTGGTACTTAAGTCATCATTAAGAGAGAAGGAAGTAGAAGCAGCCTCAAGTGAAGAAGAAAGTGATAAAGAGGAAGAGGAACTTGCAATGCTTTCAAGAAGAACTAAGGAGCTAATTAGAAGAAGGAAAGAAAGAAGGAACTTTAAGAAAGTAACTCCAACTCCCATAGAAAGATCAATGATGTTACTTGCTATGAATGTGGCAAGCAAGGCCACATCAAATATGACTGCCCCAAGCTGAAGAAGAAGAAGAAGTAAAAGGGCAAAGAAAAAAGAAAAAGGTTCAAAGCCAATTAGGATGATAGCTCAAGTGAAAAAGATGAAGAGGAAAAGGTTGCAAACCTACGCTTCATGGCTCTTGAGGATTCATCTAATAAGGTAAGCTCTTCACCTCACCCCTATTCTAAATTTGATGAATTAGATGATGTGGATGATGAGCTTTTATAGGCCCTCACCATGAAATGTGACAAATATAAGTCACAAATGAAAACTTGCGAGAAGAAGTGCACTAAATTATAGGATGAATTCAAATCCCTAAATAGTCTTGTAAGTGAATTAAGGGCTTCAAATGAAGAACTCAAGAAGTTTATGGAGAGTCTATCCAAGTCATCTTTATCTCTAACTTCATTAAGAAAAGAAAATGACTCCTTGAAAGGTGAAGTCATTGAGCTTAAAAATTCTATTTCTAAGTTCCACAAGGGTAAGCAAGCTTTGGATACACTTATGGCATCATAAAGACCTCCCTTAGTTAGGCATGGTCTAGGCTTTAATGGAGCCTCCTTTTCCACACCTTCACTCACAACATTCATCAAGGCCTCAACACCTCAAACTTTAAGTATTGAGGTTGTTGGAAAGAAAAGTTCTCAAAGTACTAAATCATCATTGCCCAAAAGCAAAGGAAAGGTACAACAAGGCTCAAGGTCTATTTCTAAGAAGGCCAATCATGCATACATGTACAATAAAAGGTATTCTCATTCAAACACACATAAAATCTAGTCCTACACCTATTCATACATGTTTATGCTCAACACACATCATGTTGGTATGAGGAAATCCCTCATTCATACCAAGGCAATCCATAGAAGAAAGACATATAGGTTAAACTCCAAAGCCACTATTGCATGAAGTATGGATATATAAATGTTTATTGCTACATTAGGAAAGCACACCTTAAGTTGGAGGATCCTTCAAAACCTAATCCCCTAGAACCCAAGTATGTTTGGGTACCAAATTAAAGATGATTTACTTGTGTTATGTAGGGGTGTTTGGCAGCCACCAATGAAGCAAATGATTGGCATGTGGATAACGGATGCTCAAAGCACATGACGGGCAATAGGAAGCTATTCATAACCCTAAAGGAAAAACATGGTGGCAATGTCACATTTGGAAACAATGCCAAGGGTAAGGTAATTGACTTTGGGACCATTAGTAAGAATGGGTGTTCTTTAATTAATGATGTTTTACTTATTGATGGCTTACAATATAACTTATTTAGTGTAAGTCAATTATGTGACAAAGGTAATAAAGTCACTTTTGACCCTAGAGAATGTCGAGTTACCACTTTGGTGGATAAAAAGGTGGTCTTCAAAGGTGAAAGGAAGGATAATATCTACCTAATTGACTTAGACAATTTGTCTAACCAATCCTTTAAGTGTCTTATGTCTCTTAGTAACGAAGCTTGGCTATGGCACAAAAGACTTGGGCATGCTAGCATGAAGCTCTTACAAAGCTTATCAAAGGAAAAGCTAATGGAAGGTCTTCCCAAGCTAAGGTTCTCTAGAGATAAGACATATGGTCCTTGCCAAATGGGGAAGCAACATCAATCTTCATTCAAAGCAAAGAACATTGTAAGTACATCTAGACCTCTTTAATTAATTCATATGGACTTGATAGGACCTTTTAGGAGTGCTAGCTTAGGTGGAAAATATTATGCACTAGTCCTAGTTGATGATTACTCTAGGTTTACTTAGGTTTCCTTTCTAACTCATAAGCATGATACTTTTGGTGCTTTTAAAAGTTTTGCAAAAAGGATTCAAAGTGAAAAGGGTTACTTCATTTCTTCCATGAGAAGTAACCATGGAAAAGAATTTTAAAATGAGTCTTTTGAATCTTATTGCCAAGAGAATGGGATTTTTCATAACTTTTCAACTCATAGAACACCACCATAAAATGGTATTATAAAGAGGAAAAATAGGACACTAGTAGAGATGGCTAAAACTATGCTCAATGAGTATTCATTACCAAATTACTTTTAGGCCGAAGCTATCAATACTTTATGTTATATTGTAAATCGAGTTTTCAAAAGACCCATTCTTAATAAAAATTCTTATGAGCTATGGAATGGTAGAAAGCCTAAGTTAGTATACTTAAGAGTTTTTAGGTGTAAGTGTTATATCTTGAATACCAAGGATAATCTTGGAAATTTTGATTCAAAAACTAATGAAGGCATCTTCTTATGATATTCTGCAACTAACAAAGCCTATAGGGCCTTTAATAAAAGTTTAATGGTTGTTGAAAAGTCTATGAATATTGTATTTGGTAAATCTAGTAAGCTTGATCTTGGAAAGGTTCTTTGGTTGATGATATTGTAGGTGATTTTGAGAAATTAGATTTAGAGGATACTATAAGAGAAAAGGATGAGGACCATGATTAAAGCAAATCATCAAGAGAAGATAAAGATCCTTAACATCAACAAGTGAAATCACTAAACCATGATCTTTCTAAAGATTGAAGATTTTCCAAGCATCACCCTAAGGACTTAATCATTAGTGATACTTCAAAGGGTCTAAGTATTAGATCTCAACTCAACACTTTAGATAACAACCCTGCCTTTGTTTCTTAATTTGAGCCAAAATCTATTGATGAGGCTCTTGATGGAGTCAAAATCTATTGATGAGGCTCTTGATGATGAGAGTTGGGTGATTGCTACACAAGAGGAACTCAACCAATTTGAGAGAAACAATGTGTGGAAACTTGTCCTCGGCCTAAGGAACACCCAATTATAGGTTACAAATAGGTGTTTAGGAATAAGTTAGATGAGCAAGAATTCATCATTAGAAATAAGGCTAGATTGGTTGCTAAAGATTACAACTAAAAGGAAGGCATTGACTATGATGAAACCTATGCCCCTGTAGCAAGGTTAGAGGCCATTAGGATTCTTTTGGCATATGCATGTCACATGAATTTCAAACTATTTCAAATGGATGTCAAAAGTGTTTTTCTAAATAATGTTATTGGGGATGAAGTTTATGTTGAACAACCTCCTGGTTTTGAATTATATACTTTTTCAAATTATGTTTTCAAATTAAATAGAGCCTTGTATGGTTTGAAACAAGCTCTAAGAGCTTAGTATGAAAGGCTTAGTTATTTTATTTTGCAAAATGATTTTGAAAAGAGGAAGGTTGACACAACTTTGGTAGTCAAAAGGCATAATCATGAAACATTAATAGTGTAAATTTATATTGATGGTGTCATTCTTGGTGCTACTAATGAATCTCTTTATGAGGATTTTTCTAAGTGTATAACTAAGGAATTTGAGATGAGCATAGTGGGAGAGCTCAAGTTTTTCCTTGGTCTACAAATTAAGCAAACTAAAGAAGGGATCTTCATCACTAAGCCAAATACACAAAGGACTTTCTCAAGAAATTTAGCATGGAAGGATGTAAAGTAGCAAAAACACAAATGAGTGATACCTTCAAATTGGATAAGGAAAAATCAGGTAAGTCGGTTGATAAGAAGAGATATCGAGGTATGATCAGTTCTCTACTTTATCTTACCACTTTTAGACCTGATATAATGTTTAATGTATGCATGTATGTTAGGTTTCAATCTTGTCCCAAACAATCTCATTTGAATGATGTTAAAAGGATTTTCAAATACTTACATAGCATATTACATTTAGGATTATGGTATCCTAGAGATTCTTCATTTAGCCTCATAGGTTACTTGATGCAGATTATGTTGGTAGTCTTCTAGATAGAAAGAGCACTTTTGAACTTTATAGGATAGTGTTTAGTTTTTTGGTTTAGCAAAAAGCAAGTTTGGGTTGCCTTATCCACCTTCGAAGCTGAATATATAGCTACGGGTTTTGTTGCACTCAAGTCCTTTGGATGAAACAACAGCTAAAGGATTATGGTAAAGTTGTTGATCACATTCTCATCAAATTTGACAACACTAATGTAATAAATCTTTCCCCATACAACACTTTAGGAGTAAACATATAGACATTAGGCATCATTTTCTTAGAGATCATGTCCAAAATTGTGATGCAGTGTTAGAATTTATAAACATAAATCATCAACTTGCAGACATTTTCACAACGCCTCTTAATGAAGAAAGGACGAACTTCATTAAGAGATAATTGGGTATACTTGATGGAAGCTCCCTGAAGTGAAATATAGATATCTATAGGATGTTTTTTATATGTTACATAATTCCTTGATTGAATGATTACTATGGATGTTGCATGTGATATTTATCTCTTTGGATGTCCTAATTTTGTTTGCAATTGTGTCTCTTTATGCCAAACTACATAAATTAGATATCAATATATTAAGTGAATCACAGTTTAGATTAGATAGTCAAGTCTTATCTTTTCTTAGTTATCTTTTCTAACTTGTAATTCGTGATCGTTATTCCTTGGTTCATGATCGCAAATTATAGGTACACCTCATCTGGTTATCAACCATCAATTCGCAATTGTGATTTTCAATCCCACCACAAATTTGTTCAAAGTTTAAATCTTTTAACCGTTGAACGCATAGTTTTTTGAGGATTTTTTATTCGTTACTTATATTTTTCAGAATTAGCAATCACAACTTGCAAGTCGTGGTCGCGACTTTGGTTAACTACCATATATTTAAGTGATTTGATTGCCAATCGATTGCACTCCTTTATTTAATTCATTTCTGACTATTTTTAGTCATTTTCACACCCTTTCCTTGCCTACATAAATCCTTCAAATAGTTTCCTATTCATTCCTACCAAATATCTTCATTTCTCTTCTTCCATACACTCAAAAACCTTTACACCTTTCTTCATTCACAAATGGCCCCCAAGATAGCTTTAAGAGAAGAGAAGGGAAAGGCAGTGGCATAGTCTTCTAGACCATCAGCACTATACTTAATGAAAAGGATAACGAAAGAGGAAAAAGTTTAGTACAAAGTGAATGCTTCCAAGATCATCTTACCGAACCAAATCCCCTCCACTTTCCTTCTTGAGTAGCTAGGAATCAAAGATGAGATCCACGCATTTCTTTCAAACTTGGGATGCAACAAATTCATATGTCATGATGAACCTAGATATGAGGAAATCGTGTAAGAATTCATGTGTACCGTGACTTTAAGTTAGATAGTAGAATCTCATGCTAGCTAATACGAGTTAGTATTTCGTGCACATGGAGACCCTTTTTTCATCACTTTGGAACAACTGTCCAATATGTTCAATCTTTAAGTTAGAGCTGACATTTTGTCTTGATGTCATATATTCTGAGTTTTGGTCCAAAATTTCCATTGAGACTAAACATGACCCCAAAACCTCCTTAGACAAAAACATATGAACCTTTCCTTTTTGGTTACTTCATTGTATCATCACCTTCTTCGTTAATGTAAGAGGTGATAGTAATGAAAAGGTATCTAAAAAGGATCTTGCTTTTCTTTTATGCCTTATCAAAAATAAACCTATATAAACTTGATGTTATTTTATGGATCAGTGGATTGACATAAGCACCAAAGCCAAGAGTTAGTTTCTTCTTCCTTCCCATGTCACTGCTATCTACCGATAAGTGGATGCTCTTAATAAGGAAAATGAAAAATTCCTTACTAAGAAGCTTTTCCCTTCCCAAAATTTTTTAGACCCCCCTTTCCTCATCAATTTAAAAGCCATTCACCTTTACTCTTACACATACACTTTGGGTGCTATTAGAGCCAAGAAACTAGAGTCTTCCCAAGCCTCCAAAAGAAAAAGGCTTACCATTGAAGAGGGAGCCCAACCTATTCCACTTCCCCAACTTAAGCCCAAAACTAAAATCTCTCTTACCTCCATCAATAAGAAATTAGAAAAAATGATGAGGATGTTGAAAAGATGATTTCTCCCCCTCTCTCACCTACAAAGTGACTTGGTGGACCTATAGGAGAAAGTAGGTGCTCTTCCTTGCCATCTTCTGAATTTTGAGGATTGGGAGGACACACTGGAAGAGGAGGTCAACCAAGAGGTTGAGGAGGGTGATGAAACTGAAGGTGGAGGAGACAATGAAGAACTAGACAATTCTGAAGATTATGATAGTTCTCCTATCTTTTAGTTTGTATTTAGGGTTTCTTTTTATGTTATTAAGATCTTAATGTAAAGTTGTTGATCCCACAGTTTTTTTTAAATAAATAAAGATATTTGGTTTGCCATTCATTATCTCAATTGTTATGTGATTGCAACTTATATGTTATCTTTGTTTTTTTTTTTTTTTGGCTCTTTATGTTTATTATATCTCAATTTATGCACTTCTTTTACTTTCTACTATTTACCTTTTTTTTATCTTGCCAAAGGGGGAGAGAATAGCATTGAAAGAAAATGAGCTTTATGTATAAGAAAAGCATAAGTCGAGGCAGAGCAAGTTCTATCTTAGAATACTTAGAATTATTTAATCATTGTCTAAAATCATTTGACTATTCTTTGATTATTTGATCATTCACCATCCCAACTTCATAACTCATGCATTTATTTTCCTTTAGGATCAATCTAAGTTGTCAAAATCAAAAAGGGGGAGATTGTTGGACTAGCTTGGTTAAACCTATGTCATAAGCCTCTTTTTATTTTGACAATAGAGAATGATCAGTTATATTCCTTTGAGTAAGTGTTATTTTGCAAATTATAAGATTTATCTTTATTGAAAGTTGGATGGAAATCAAAATCTCCATTTTTAGAAGAACATCCAAAATCAAAGTCGATATCTCCTAAATTGTGACTACGACATTACTATTAGGATAGATGAGCCAGGGCAGAGGAATTAGCGGGTAAATTCACAATCACAACTCAGCCGAAGGAGCATTGGTTGATTCATAGAGGAATTCCTGGTGGCTTTCGTATTAGTGGTCACGACCACGAATTTCATAGTGACAAATGAGGGAGCCAAAGCCACAGCCATAGCCATAGCACGCCAAGTGTCCAAGGCATCCATTGGAAATCAAAAATCACAAGGGCGAAGATTTGGTCGTGACCGCAACTCAATAAGTTGTAGTTTCCTCACCAAATAGAGGAATTCACGGCCTAAGTCTCGCCCAAGACAAAGCTAACTCACGACCGCGACTTTTAAATAGTTGGTTGAACACAACACTATATTTCTTAGACAAGCAATGGATGAAGAACATGTAGACTAGCCATTAGACATGGAATGGGGTTCTCTACTGTAATTTTTGGCTCCTCAGTGCAAATTAGAAATTCGCGACTACAAAATCATAATAGTGACCACGACTTCTTCTTGACAAGCATTTAATGCAAAATCTACCTAGCACAACTTGGAGATTTGGGGATAATTTTTGAGTAACATCTCTTTGGTGGATGTGGGCTATAAATACTCCACCAAACTGATGTAAATGCAAGAGAATTCAATTAATTGTAACCAAAGTCTCGCTAATTTGCTACTCATTCTTTTACTCTTCTTTATCTATTATTGATTGTTTAGTGTGAGCCATAAACACCTTTTTAAATAGGTTGAGAGTTAGCCTATACTCTAAAACTCTTGTAAGAGGTTGAAGTTTGAGCCTATCCAAAACACTTACAAAAAGTTTTTGTGTGAGCCTAAAAACACAAGATGTAAAGGTTTTGTGTGAGCCATCAAACACAAGTTGTATAAGTTAGGTGTGAGCTTGAAAACACCAATTTAGTTGAGTGAAATACCTAATTGTGAAGAATTGGGGAATGGACGCAAGGTTTGTTAATACCCAAACTATTATAAACTTTTTGTATTGATTCCTCTCATATTTTTCTCAACCTTCTAAACACCTTAACTTCTTTTTAATTTTTTAAATCAACCACCAATTCAACCTCCCTTCTTGGTGCACTAAGCCAACAAATAGAAATTTAAAAACACAATCTAAAAACATATAAAAAAAACTTTAAAAGATAGAAAACAAAGAAAACTAGAATGTTGGAGAAGAGTCATCATCCTTATCTTTACTACCTTTAACTTCTTATTTTTCTTCATGTTCTTTATTATTAGGTTCAATTGCTTCTTCTTCTTCTTCTTCTTCATCCTCAAAAAATTTAAAGTCTTGGAGATGGCATGGATTGGGAAGACCAAGTTTCTCTTGGATCTTGACTAAATCACTAAGAAAATGTTAAAGAAAGCTGATTCTTTTGAGAACCTTGTTAAAATGCTTATAAACCTTGGTTGTAGAAGAAGTCTTGAAGAAAAGGAGGAAAGATGGATTTTAGTTTTACCTTTGGTTCACTTGGGCGGCTACTCTTGTGTTTTACCTTTGGTTCACTTGGGGGGCTACTCTTGTGTTTTGCGTTCTTGAATCACAAGTCTGCTCCTCTTCCTTGCTTGAGAGGCTTATTGTTGCTTGCCACTTTGGGCTCCTAATAAATATTCATAGGTGTTTGGCTTGATTGCTTTTGTGTTGATGAGGTAGGTGAGGTAAAGGAAGTTTTTATTGGGTAGATAATATTTAGTAAAATGGGCTTAAATTTTAGGGGTTAAGATTCCCACAAAAAGTTATATAGCAATGATGTGGACGGGAAAGAGGAATTGGCACTTTTTGAAAGTGCTTAGGTGGGCTAATTAGTCCACAAAATAGTGATTGATTTGGATATGTTTATTTTCAATAAGACAATAAAGAAATGGTAAGTCTTTTTAAGAGACTTTCTTATTTCCACCACCTTTTGCATTGATGGAAAATGTAATTATTCTATGAAAAGCCAAAATGGAAAAGACTCAATATTTTTTGCCAAAGACTTTTTGGGTTTATGTTTCTTTTCAATGGAAATTTGACTCCAAAAGTCAAAAAAAAATTCAAGGTCAAGGAAAGAAATATTGAAAGGGATAAAGATACTAGTTATGAAGTTAAATAAAGAGCAAATTTGCTCATAAATAATGTAGTATTGCCCACCAAAACACCAAAAGAGTAGGTCATACAAACCAACTTTAGATTCTATCCTCTTACTCACCTCAATTGTGCACATGAATTCCTTAACAGTCTCTTTATATTCGAGTTCATCTAAAAAGATGAATTCTAGCCAACCAAGTTAGAGAGGAAAGCTTTTATCTCACCTTCAAGTTTGAGTGTTTGGAGAAGAAAGATAGAAGGGATTTTATTGGGTTGAATGATTTTCTTCTTATTTGCTTGGAATCTCTCCTTCTTTTCATTAGTGATGCCTTGCACAAGATGGAGATAAGGGTCTTGCCTTTGGGTTGAAGAGGCTTATGTCATACCTTTGCCTTTGTCACTTTTAGTGGTAGGTTTTCTTAGTGACATAATGATGAAGATGAGGTATGTAGAGGTAGAATAGAGAGTTGAAAGAGGAAAGATGAAAAAGAAGATGGAATTTGAGAAAAGGTATGAAAAAGAAGGTAAAGAATGAAAGAGAGGGGTTTTGAAAAGCCTAAATAGGCTGAAAAGAGGTGCAAAATGGATAAAAAAAATAGCTAAAAAAGCAATTAATGAGGGGGTTGCATCATTTAGGTGATTACTAGTCATTACCCAGCAATTGCAAGTAAGTTGTGATCGTTAAATAGATGTCGCGATCTCAAATTAAGAAAAATCTAAGTTACGGTGAAAAATTTGTTAGAAAGGTAAGAAGATAATGGCTAGAATTTGAAAAGATTTGAATTTTTACAGTGATGAATGGAAGCCGCAAGTGTGAATTGTGAAAACCTTTGAAAATAAAATTAGCATGTAAATAGCGACCACAAGAAGTAGTCTCGGTTGCGATTTATAAGTCATTTTTTTAAAAGAAAATTTTAAAATAGAATTTTAATCATATGGCCTAAATATATAGTGATCAATTTAATATATTGATGATTAATTCTTACAATTGAATATAGTGAAACTCAAATACATGTTGAATTAATTCATCTCAACACATTATCACAATAAATCAATAATCCAATCAAAACAAACACATCAATTAATCAAATAAATATGTGAGCGTACAATGAGAAATATTCTCACTCTAGAAAGCTTCCACCTAGCATCCCTAGTTCCCTCTTGATAAAGTTCATCCTTTCTTCATTCAGGGTTTTAGTGAAGACATCTGCAAGTTGGTTTTGAATGTCGATAAATTATAACATTACATTCCCATTTTGCACTTCATCTTTAATATGCCTTATGTCAATGTGTTTGTTCCTTGAGTGTTGGATGAGATTTTTTGAAAGATTGACAGCACTTGTGTTGTCACACTTGATGTGAATGTGATCAACATCTTTGCCATAATCTTTGAGTTTTTTTTTCATCTAAAGAACTTTGGTGCAAAACAAGTCGCCATCATATATTCTATTTTGACAATGGATAAGGCAATCAAAAAACTTAATTCTTGCTAAACCAAGAAACTAAGCATTTACTAATAAATTGGTAAGTTCAATAAGTACTCTTTCTATTCGACAAACTACCTATGTAATCCACATATGAGTACCTTAAAAGACTAAAAGATGAATGAATTCCTAGGATACCACAAGCCTATATGCAATATGCTATACAAATATTTCAAAATCCTTTTCACTGCATGCAAATGAGATTCCTTAGGGCTTGATTGAAAATGTGCACACAAGCAAATACTATACATGATATCGAGTCCAGAAGCGGTTAAGTAGAGAAGAGAGCAGTTAAGTAGAAAAGAGAGCCAATCAAACCTCTATATTTCTTCTCATCTATTGGCTCACCTGATTCATCCTGGTCAAGTTTTATTGATGAACTCATTGGTGTTTTTACTACCTCACTTCCATCCATTCCAAATCTTTTAAGCAATTCCTTTGTGTATTTGGAATGTTTAATGATAATGCCCTCTTTGCTTTACTTGATTTGTAGACCAAGGAAGAACTATAGCTCACTCATCATGCTCGTCTCATATTCCCTAGTTATACACTTAGCAAAATCCACATAAAGAGATTCATTAGTAGCTTCAAATATAATATCATTAATATAAATTCGAACAATCAAAGTGTTTGTGTCATGCCTTTTAACAAATAATGTTGTATCAACCTTTCCCATTTCAAAATTAACTTTCAAAAAGAAAGAACTATGCCTTTCATGTCAAACTCTTAAAACTTGTTTCAAACCATATAAGGCCTTAGTTAATTTGAAAACATGGTTTGGTAAATCATGAGATTCAAAATTGAGAGGTTGTTCTACACAGACTTCTTCTCAAGTAAAACCACTTAAAAATGCACTTTTAACATCCATTTGAAAGAGTTCAAAATTTATGTGACATGCATATGCTAAAGAATTCTAATAGCCTCTAATCTTGCAACGAGGGCAAAGGTTACATCATAGTTTATGCCTTCCTCTTGGTTATATCTTTTGGTAACTAATCTAACTTTGTTCCTTATGATGGAACCTTGCTCATCTAACTTGTTCCTAAACACCCATTTCCATCTAACAACCAAGTGTTCCTTAAACCTAGTGATAAGTTCCCAAACCTTATTTCTCTCAAATTGATTGAGTTCCTCTTGTATAGAAATCACCTAATACTTATCATTAAAAGCCTCATCAATTGACTTTGACTCTAATTAGAAAACAAAAGAAAGATTATTATTTAATGCATTTAATTGAGCTCTAGTACTTACTCCCCTAAAGGTCTCACCAATGATTGAGTCCTTTAAATGATTCTTGGAGTACCTCTAATCCTTAGGTAGTTTTTAAGTTTAGTTCTCTTCTTGTGAAGGTAGAACTTGTTCTTCCCCTTGAGGTGGCTCTTACTTTTGAATATCAATCACATTCTCCTTTGGTGTGGAGTTAAGCTCTAACTTCTCAAAGTCACCAATAAGATCATTAGCAAGAGTACCTTTCCTAAGATCAAGTTTACTAGACTCATCAAAAACAACATTCATCAATTCTTCAACAACCATGGACTTTTTGTTAAAGACTATATATGCCTTGCTAGTGTTGGAATTGCTTATAAATATGCCTTCATCAAGGTTATCCTTAGTATTTAACATATAGCATTTGCATCCAAACACTTTAAGGTATGAAAGCTTAGGCTTTCTTCCATTCCATAGCTCATAAATTTTATTTAGAATGGGTCTTTTGTAAACTCTATTTACAATATAACATGAGGTGTTGATGGATTCAGCCTAAAAGTAATTTGAAAGGGAATACTCATTGAGCATAGTTCTAACCATCTCAATCAATATTCTATTTTTTCTCTCTACAACACTATTTTGTTATGGTGTTTTATGAGTCAAAGAATTGTGTGAAACCCCATTTTCAAAACAATAATTTTCAAAATTTTCATTTTGAAATTCCTCTCCATAGTCACTTCTAATAGAAGAAATTAACCTTTTTCATTTTGACCACATTTAGCAAAGCTTTTAAAAGCATAAAAAAATATCACTCTTATAAACCAAAAAGCTAACCCAAGTGAACTTTAGAGTATTCAGAAACTAGGACAAATGCATAATGCTTTCCACCAAGGCTAGTATTCTTAGTGGATCCAACTAAGTACATGTGAATGAGTTGAAAATTACTAGATGTACTTATAATATTTTTTGCCTTATAGGATGTTTGATGTTGCTTCTCCATTTAGCATGGTCCACATGTCTTATCTTTTATGAACTTTAGCTTAGGAAGACCTTTTGACAAGCTCCTTTTTTTATAGACTTTGAAGAAGCTCCATGCTTACATGCCCAAGTCTTATATGCAAAAGCCACACTTCAATGCTAATAGAAATAAGACACTTGAAAGATTGGTTAGCCAAATTGTCTAAGATGTATGTGTTGTCGTGTCTCTCACCTTTCAAGATTACATTTTCATCTACCAAGGTGGTGACAAGGCATCTCTAGAATCAAAGGTAACTTTGTTACCCTTATCACATAATTAACTTACACCTAAGAGATTATGCGTTAAAACATCAACTAAAACAACATTATCAATAAAGGGGCAACCTTTTTTACCAACTACATTGTTCCTAAATGTCACATTACTTCTATCTTTTTCTTAATGGATGTGAATAGCTTCTTGTTTTTAGCCATATGCTTTGAACACCCATTATCCACATGCCTATAATTATCTTCCTCATTGGTGGCTTCCAAGCATATCCAAACACAAAGCAATTTCTCTTTTGTTTAAGTACCCAAGCTTACTTAGGTCCTAGGGGGTTAGGCTTGGAATGGTCTTCTCGTGAGCCTTCCTAATGTAACAAAATACATTTATATCACCATATTTAATGCAATGGTGACATTAGGAGTTTAAACTTATTAGTCTTTCTCCTATGTGTGATTTTACTAAGAGTAGGGAGCCTTCTCATGACATGGATATGTGTATGCATGTAAGCACAAGTGTGGTGAGGAGTAGGAGGTGTGTGTTTTTATCAATGCCTATTTTGGTATATGAAAGCATGATTAACTCTTTAAGGCTTAGTCTTTGAGTTTTGGGGTGCATTTCCTTTGCCCTTAGGTATGGGAGGCTTAGTATAAGGAGCACATTTCTTCCCAACTACCTTTATGCTAGAGGTTTGAGGTGTGGATACTTTAATGAAAGTAGGAGGAAAAGATGTTAGTAGAAGCACCATTAAAGCCAAGACCATATCTCCCAAGGGGTGGTTTTTAAGATACAATGAGTGTATCCAAAGACTTTTTCTCTTTACAAAATTTAGAAATAGAATTTCTTAATTCAATGACCTCACTTTTAAAGAATCATTTTATTTTCTTAAATAATCAAGTGAGGATGAGTTTTAAAAAGTTGTCTAAAGACTTCTTAAGTTCCTTATTAGAGGTTCTCAAGCTACAAACAAGGTTATTTAAACTTTTGAAATCATCCTTAAGTTTAAAACATTTTTTCTTATAAACTTTCATTTTAGATTTATACTTTTCATATCTTAAGGACATGGCTTCAAGTAGCTCATCATCCTCATCCTCATACACATCAATATCATCACAAGATTGGAATGAGGTAATTACCTCATTGGATGAGTCCTCTTAAGCCATAAAGCAAAAGTTTGTATCCTCATCATCTTCTTTCTCTTCGCTTAAGTCATTTGTTAGGTTTTGTTGAATAAGCACAATGAAAAAACAAAATTTTAATATACAAAACCCATCAAGGATCCATAAGATTTGATCAAATCAATAAGAAGGATATGAAAAACCTTAGTAATTTGAATAAGAGAGACAAGATTGATGAAAGGTACAAAAGGGACTTAAACCAATAACACGCAACCTTAAACTTGGAGCGTAGATCATCAAATTTAGATGCTAGAAATATGATGAATGTCCTCTGTAGGTATCCGCATAAATAGGCTCTTCAAACATGATTGGTATGTTAGCACTAGCATTTTTCTCTCTCTAAAACATTTTCTAAAAAGTAAGGTGAATGTTCTCACACACTCTTAGAAAACCCTAAAAGTACATATATATCTTAATCGTTAAAATATTTATGCCGACTCTATAACTTAAAAGATACAAATAAGGTAATATCCTATTTTATTTTAACTTTTAAAATGAATGGATATCTAAATATCAATATAATATCTTTAATTATCTTAATATATATGTAAAGAGAGCAGTAAATATAATTTTGCTTTTAGGCCTATTCTAAGTGCAATCTTGTAGGTTCAAATAATGTTGGTAGTGGTCTAAAACCTATTTCTAGCCCGCAAGTTATAAATGGCCTCTAGCAAGACATTATAATTACCCAAATTGTGTAAAGGTCAATAATTCAACCTAATCTATTTTACAAATAGTATTATAATCCTTTTGTCACATTATATCTCAATTGAACATAAGGCATAGATCATGTCATCCTTATATAGTTCAATTCTTTCTCGACCTTTAAATAGACTGATATAAAATGAAATTGAAAACTTTTATCAATTCATTTCTGCATAGCCACGCAATCTCTTCAATGTAACTTATCAAGGGGCCTAGAGATATAATTCTCATAAATATATGATGGACAAATTCCATCTTAATCACTTACATTCCTCTATATGATTTACTTCATGTCAAATATTAATCTATATAATCATCCTATTAAAATAGTCGAATTGTATCAAAATGTGAAGTTCATCATTTTAGAGTCCATGGTGATTTTTAGTTTAAAGGATTAAGTTAACACTATTGCATAAGAATCACTTATGATTATTAATCCATGTAGTGTTCTCACAGCAAGTTAGTCCAATACAATGTTTCATAAATATATATTTATGTGTTTAACTTAATATCTCATATCCATGACCAGCAAAATGTAGTCATCAACCAAAACATATACTAGTCTTCATTCATTATTACTCCACAATAATGATCGATTAGGGATAATTTAGAATAGAATTCTTTACACTTAAGAGTTTAACTATTAAGTCAAATACTTGATGACCTTAAGTAGAATTAACTATTTATGGAATTTATCATTGATAATTAATAAAATGCAACCATGACATTATTAAAAAAAACATATCCATTACAAGAATTGGCCCAGGACACGTAACTAACATCATCATCCCATGTTGGTTTGAATCCCTTTTTCTTCTCCTTCTCCCACTTATTCTTCTTCTTAAGTTTCAAACCATCGAATTTAATGTGACCTTGCTTCCCACATTCAAAGCAAGCCACATCATTCTTTTTATCTTTGAAGTTGGATGATGTTTTCTTGAGGTTTCTTCTTTCCTTTCCTCTCTTTTTCTTCTTTCCTTTCTTCTCTTTATGAGTTCCTTGGATCTCTTAAAGATCATGGCAAGCTCTTCTTCCTCCTTCTCACTTTCACTCAAGCTTCCTCCTACTTTATTGTCTTTGTTAGAAGACTTGAAAGCAGGAGTCTTTTTCTCTATTTTATCTGCTTGCCCTCTCATCCTCTTCATCTCTTCATCTTTCTTGATGGCCCATCTCATGTGTAAGAAGCTTTCCAATGAGGACATTGAATGGTATGTCTTGGTTCGACTCTTCAATACTATGGACCCAAGCCCCAAACTTTTTAAAAGTAAGCATTTTAAGAATTTTGGTGTTTATCTCATGGTTGGTGAGAGTTCTCTTATAATTTTTCATATTGTTGATAATGGCAAGGAGTTTATTTGTCATTTTGATGACAATTTCATTCTCCTTCATTATGAAGAGCTCATATTCAGTCACATGCATGGCCAATCTAGTTGATTTCACTTGCATAGTGCCTTTATGGTAGTTCTCTAAGGCCTTCTATATTCCATTAGCGATGTAACAATATTTAACTCATACACATTCTCCTCTTAAGATAGAACTCAAGTTGATTGCCATTACTCTTTTATTATTGCCATTTGCTTTCCTATAGGCCTCAACTCGTTCTTCACTTGGAAGCAACTACTCACTACCATCCATTACTCTAGTAGGTGGCTTTCACTCCCTAGCTATAATGTCCTAAAGATCCACCATATTTCCATTCTACACTTCCAATAGGCATAATCAAATCCATCAAAGAAGTGTTTGAGGTAAGTATGGATTCCTTGTTATGCCATAATCATTTCTCAAGCAATTAAGCAAAGTTTTAAGGCTTAGCTCTGATACCACTTATTTGCCCATGTGCACTAAGTACGGGGGTTGAATTAGTGCAAAATTTGAACTTTTAGAGGGAATTGAGGAATTTAAATATTAGAGAAAAAGTAAGAGAAGAATCAACATAAACAATTTATAGTGATTCAAGTGTCAACAATCACTACATCCATTCCTAATTACTCAATTAGGTATTTCACTAACTCTAAATAGTGTTTTATAAGCTCACATCTAATTTATAAGTGTTTTCCCAAAGCTCACACTAAAATCTTTGTTATTTGTGTTTTGACGCTCACACACAATCTTACACAAGAGTTTTTCACATTTATGCTCAATCTAAAACTTAGACCCAAAGTGTTTATGTCTAACTTCAACAACTCAAGTAAAGAGTTAAAGAGTTAAGAAATCAAATAGCAATAGTTTTGTCATAATTAAATGTTATCCTCTTGGATTCATCATGGCTAAGGTATTTTAAAAGTGTCTCCCCACTTGAAATTGGTTTGATCTTCCTTGGGGAAATTTGAAATCCCTTTATTACCTTTTTTTATGTATGACTCAAAATTGACTTCTTGAGAGTAGCTCACGATTTGAGACCTAAATACCCATTCCTTTCATTTTGGAGAGGTGGAGATTTGCCCTTGCTAAAGGAGTTCTTGACTGTCACATCATTGGCGTAGACTGAATTGCACTATTGTGCTTATATTATCCACATATCCAAAAGATGAAGGATTTATTTGATTTATGCTATGATGAGATACCCACATACACCTTGGGTTAAAAGAAGATCCTTGCATCCCATTTGCTTGCTTTATATTCCCCGAAGGGACATGCTAGGGCCACTCATACCTGCATCTTAGTAGCCATCTTAATGGGGGAATTTCTATAGTGAAGAGATGATTAAGAAGTCGATCTACAAATGTTGCCACTGATCGAGGAGATTGAACTAAGGAAGACTTTGTTTCCTATGATCCTTAGTGAGACCCTTATAGGTATGGAAAGAGTATCACTAAGCATTTATGAGTCTTTCACCAAGAGTTTGTTTTGCTTCACGTATGGGTTTTTCTTGTGGCCTTTCATTTTTTTTATTTGTTATCATTTTTCTTATTTTTTTTCTTTTTCTTTTTCTTTTCTATTTTCTCCCTAACTTTAGCTGGATCGCCTTTGTAGGTTTTTAATCCAGCAGGTTGCTCATTTTTACTTATGTTGCCCCTTTGGATTTTTAGCCTAATGAGCTTATTATTATTATTATTATTATTATTATTATTATTATTATTATTATAAGGCTCAAAATTTGGTTCTTAGAGGTCTCTCATAAATGAGGACTTTTCCCTTCAGTCATGAGCATGAGGAGTCTAAATTTGATGAAGTGGTGATGAAGATGTTATGATGACTAAGTATAATATACTATGAGGTATAAATAATGACTAAGAGATATGAAGGTGATAGATGCTAAACCATAATGAAGAAGTAAGTGTAAGATAAGATATGTAAATAAGCATATGTAAGAAATGATGATTAATGAACATGTATGAATAATGGAATTAATGGTTTAATAATGAAGAATATGTCAATATTATATATGGAAGCAAGTTATGTTCAAGTACATGTTAAAAAGAAATGAGGAAGGATGATGGAAGCCATGGTGTAAGCTTAGTTAGTGCATTATTTTTTATGGTTACTAAGATCTGTAAGTGTGCATAATATGTGATCAAATGATGTTTTAATGAATTGTGATCAAATGACATTTTAATGAATTATTTTAGATGTATTTTAAATGCTTAAAGCTGGTATTTGAACTATCTTGAATGAAGGAAGGAATGAAGTGTTGGATAGTTGTATAACTGCCATGTCTAGATGTTGTTTTTTAAGTTTGTTTAATGTGTGCTTGATATGTATGCCTATGTACATTTAAATGACATGATAATTATGTGTTTTAGATGTGTTTTAAATGTCTAGAGTTGTGATTTGAAGTTTCTTGGAGGAAGAAAGGAAGAGTTGGAAGCAAAGCTTCCATAAGTTATATGTTTGCTTCCATAGGTTGTTTGCTTTAAAAGATGCACTTTGGTGGACTTAAAAGGCATTTTGGCTACCTATTTTTAATAGGAAATAACTATTAAACATTAAGGCATGATATTGAAGCAAAAAATGCACGAAAAATAAAAACTTTTGGCAACTGAACCTTAATTGGTCACCAAAAGTCTTTAATTTTGTTAAACAATCTAGCATGTCCAAAATAGTCATTTTGGACTCTCCTAACTACCTCACCACCTTTTTCCCTTTATTTTCTTGACCAAACATCAAATTTATTCAATTTTTATCAGTCCAAAACTCTAAAAAACTTAACTTCATCTATGGCGCCAACAAATCAAATTTGCACATCCATCTTTCAATTAAGTTGGTGATGTTCACCTACTTATTTCAAGTAAGTGTATATTTCTTATATATTTATTCTATGTTTGAATAAGTGTATTTATGGTATTTTTGAGTTTGGTGGTAATAGAAGAGATGAAATTTGGTATTAGTATATGTCACGCCCCAAATCCGAAGGGTCATGACCGACATGAAACTAAGGTCATGGTCTCAACCTCACTAGCAACATGCATATCTAAAATGAAAAGAATATAAATTTTCAAGTAGAAGTGAAATATAATATATATATATATATATATATATATATATATATATATATATATATATATATATATATATATATATATATATATATTCTAAAATATTCTCAATGTATAAATGACAACTCAATAAATATAATGCACAATATATCAAATTCATATATTTAAAATAAATAAACTACATTCAAAATCTATAAAGATCATCTACTAAAGATAAGAAAATGAATTAAATCAAATATAATTAATACACAATGAAAAGATAATTATAGACATCAACAGCTCAACTTGGAGAAATAAATAGCTTCGATTGATATTAAACAAGACCTGCAAAATTGAGTTGTGAATGGATAAGTATAACCACAACTCAGTGAAACATTATATAAGGTATAGAACATCCTAACTTCTTATGAAGTTTATGAAAAATAAAAAATCAATAATAACATTAATACACACACACCACATGATCGAGTTCCAATAATATCACAAATCATTTATAAGTACAAATCAAATAAATTAAGAATAATAATTCATTTCACAAAATCACATATGTGGGGAAGACTAAAACAAAATTGATCAAGTAATCTGTATATAGTTTTGTAGCCAATTTATAACATACAAGATTTGGTAGCTAACATATAATAAATGGAGTGATAGCCAATATGTAACATATGAGGTTTGGTAGCCAACATATACATATATAATTGGAGTCACTATTAGGTATACTCCAAATAATCCTTCACATGTCTATATTAATATACACATGTAAATATGACATAGGTGCACCATAGGGGTTCAAGTCTTTATCTTTCCCTAATAAAACATATAACAACTATCAAATTACACATAATAAAATAATTTTCAATAAAGACATTAAGAACAAATGTGCACATATAACATATGCAATTGTCCCTTGACTTCTAGGCACATAAGCAAACATGTATATAAATTCAATTATATAATTAAACATTTATTTTTAATTCAAATAAACTCATATAATTTCTCATCTAAATATTAAACACCAATGCAAACTCACATAAGTTGATTCATAATCAATAACACCACCTGTTGGCCCTAGTGCACCAAGAAGAGGGGGTTGAATCGGTGGCAAGTTTGAACTTTTGATCTGGAGGAAGCTCATAAAAATGAAAGGTTAGAGAAATGGTAGGAGAAGAATGAATACGAGAGTTTTATAGTAGTTCGGGTATTAACCAACCATACATTCACTCTCTAATTCACCAATTGAGTGTTTCACTCAATCACTAATGTTTTATAACCTCACATTAAACTTAGTGTTTAGGCTCATATCAAACCTTACAAGTGTTTTCCCAAGGCTCACACTCAACCTAGTGTTTAGGCTCACACCAAACCTTACAAGTATTTTCCTAAAGTCCACACTCAACCTAGTGTTTAGGCTCACACCAAACCTTACAAGTGTTTTCCAAGGCTAACACTTAAAACCTATACAAGAGTTTTCTAAGACTCACTCTTAAACATATACAAGAGTTTTACAACTAGGCTAACTCTTAAACCTAACTAGGAGTTTTCTATTCAAGGGCTCACTCTCAAACCCTACACAAAGTGTTTAAAGCTCACACCAAACTATGTACAAATAAATAAGGAATTATAGTAGAGGATTAACTTTGCAAGAATTTTGACACTATCAATGGTTCTTCTCTTGCATTAACATCAGTTTAGTAGAGTATTTATAGCTCGCATTCATCAAAGAGACGTTACTCTAAAACTATCCCTAAATCAACAAGTTGTACTAAGCAGATTTTACATTAAAGGCTTGTCAGGTGGAAGTCGCAGTTGCTACTACCATTTCACGATCGCGAATTTCTAATTTGCACTGAGGAGCCAAAAATTACGGCAAGAACCTCATCTTATGTCTAACGACTAGTCCATATGTCAACTGTCCATTAGTTGTCTAAGAAAAGTAGTCGTTGGTCTTTCTAACGGATCTTAAACTTCGTGGTTGTAAGTTTGTTTTGTCATGGGCGCGATTGAGACTGTAAATTCCTCTGTTTGGTAACTAAACTTCAACTTCTTAAGTCACAGTTGTAACCAAGCCTTCACACTCATGATTTTTAATTTCCAACAGTTGAGACACTTGGTGTGTTATGGTTGTGGCTTTGATTCCCTCCTTTGTCACTATAAAATAGCAAGATAATTGACTAAATATACAAAGAGAGAACATATAAAAAAAGGGAGATAAAATTGAACTACATGTATAATAAGCTAAGACATTAGTCTTATTAGAATAACTAAGGGAGCGTATGGATTAGAAAGGAGTAATTTCATACTTATGATTTGAATCACTTCATAATCATTCTCTTAGGAGCATGCATAATTGATTTTTTATCCTTTGCATATTCAATCTAGATTGTCAAAATCAAAAAGGGAGAGATTGTTGCACTAAGTTGTGCAAACCTAAGTCAATACTCTTTTTCGTCCTGACAATATAGATTGAAAAATTATAATGTCAATTTTAAGTGTTATTTTTACAATTTATAAGAGTTATCTTTATTAGAATTTAAAATCTCCATTTTTTAGAAGAACATCCAAATTCGCGGTCAGTATTCCCTAAATTGTAACTGCGACATTGCTATAAGAATGGATGAAGATAAACCAAAGCAATTCACGGGTAAATTAGTGGTCGCGACCTCAGACACAAATGCTACCGTGAATTCCTCTGTGATTTAACCAAGACTCCTTTGGCTAAGTCGTGGCTGCGAATTCACCCACGAATACCTCTAACAAAAAAAACTAAATAAGAAAAGAAAATATATAAATATCAAATATAATGAAGTCACTACTTTTAAAGTTATGATTGTCCAATTTTTCAAATTAAATAAGTGCAAATACATATAATCGTAATAACTATTATAATAACTTCGTCATCTTCTCACATGTTGCCCATGATCTTTATCAACCACTCCAACTATCTAGCTCATGAGACACTAAAAAAAGACTTGTTGCAAAGGAATTATTAGATAGATAACAATAAGCATTTAACACATAGTTAGAATATACTCATATCATTTCTAATTCTACATATATATCATCCTCCTTATAATAATGTGGTTGACCACTTTCAAGAATAGCAAAAGATTTTTCTGCAATGACATTTGCTCGTTCCAATACTTCTGACACATTTAATTCCAGAATTCAACTTTTCATATTGTGTTGCTAACATTTTCATCATACTAGCTTTACATTGACCACTTTTAGCAGATGATGCCCCTTGAAAATTAATTGAAGTGCATACTTTGGACTATTGAAAGCTTCATTACTGTGTATGTCATTTGTCCAATTTCCCTCACTATCAGACATAAAATTATCTAGTGAATCATTCAAGTCAAATTAAGAACTTTTTTGCCAATGTTGAACCTTCTTTCTTGCATTTTCTGCATATTCTCTAGTGACTCTTTGCACTCCATATAATTCCTACAACTTATCATAATTGTGAATTGGTGTATGCATCCACTTGTGTGCTTCCGATTCTGCCTAAATACAATATATATATATATATATATAATGAAAATATTTACCTCAATCAATTGGTTCCAAATATCAAACATTTTAGTTGTAGAATTCTATGCAAATCCACTAAAACCATGAAACAAATATTTGCATTCAGCAAAAGTTTTCTTTAATGTCTTAATCCTATTTTTAATATTTATTTTTTGAATGTTTAGACCAAATGCATTCATCAACACTTACAACATATTGTCAAAAGTCATAGTACTCCAAGTTCCGTTAGGTCGACTTCCTTTACGACCTTCATCCAACATAGCATTTAACAACACATCATTCATTTCATGGGTTCAAACCACATTATCTCCACCTACACTAGTACTCACACCATCTGAATTTTTTTTTTTTCTCCTTGGCATTTTAAATCTGTACAAATGCTTATATCTACTTGTTATCAAATATATTTAAACAAGCATAAAAAAATTTCAATATATAGTAACAAACATACCAAATAAAATTAAAGAAATCATCCAATGCACAATCCAATATTGCACCTTAAAATTTCAAAGTTACAAATGTTATATAATGTCAATAGTCAAGTAAAGTTATAAAGATAATTAATAGTTCATCCACATATATTATGTTATTCATTTCTTATCATTTCTCCTACCACAGAATCAACATTTGTGGCTACTTCACCCCTAAGTACAAAATTATTATCTTATGCTTGTTGAAGATCCATATCAACTTCAGCAATTGAATTTTCATCAAGATCTATACCCATTAAAAATTGTGGAATATAGAGCACATTAATATAATTTCATTCATGATTTCTAATAAATAATAGGGTTCAATGTCACTAGCTATAATCAAAAATTTTTTCTTTACAACACCAAAAGTTTTTTCAATGACATTGCGAAGTGAAACATGTCGATGATTGAATAATTCTTTGGCATTCGCAGGACCATGTCTAGAGTACTCTTTTAAGTGATAACGAACACCTCTATATAGTGTTAGCATTCCACTCCGTAAAAGAAATCCTACATCCGTTAGATAAAGCTTTTCTAACAAAGAGATAAATAAATTAATGCATGTTGTGTAACATACATACTAAAAGTAAATTCCTATTTATTTAAACTTACCCTCAGAAATTATAAGTTTATCTTTCCTACTTAATGTATTTTTAAGGATTATTGAATCAGATGTTGTTCATTCCCAACTAAGCAACACATAAGTGAATTTCATATCAAAATAACAAACGGCTAAGACATTTTGTGTTGGCCATTCTTTTCTCTCACAAAATCTAGAAGCTTGCTCCCTTAGTACTTCGACACGAACATGTGTCCTATCTATAACACCAACACAATCCTATATGTATAAAATGGATTCATCTATATATGTGTATATGCTAATTATATTAGAAGAACAAATGCAATTTCATAGTAAGAATATATGTAATTTCGTAGTACTGATGTATCTTACCTTGAAATAAGGATAAAATCTATTACTATTCAAAATTTGAGGATGAACTTTAGCTACAATAGGTTGTCTAAGGAATTTACTCTTTTGCTCTATAATAGCCTTTAAAACATTATAAAAATGACGACTAATTGTCTCCTTGGAGTGTTGGAAGTAAAAGCCCAATGCTCGAGTGTGAAAATTTTGGCCTAAAACATATAGAAATTTTGCTACTTGCACTTCGACTGTTGCACATCTATAATCTTTCAAAGTACTGATCCTTCTCAACTTGTCATATAACACGGCAAATGCATTAGGGCTCATACGTAAAATATTTTTACAAGCTCTCTCATTTCTATTAAAATGAGCCATTAATTTTTGTCGAGTTATGTCTCTTTAAGCAACCATATTCCTCGGGGGTTGCTTCACAACTAGAGCTTGTATGTCTAATAAGTGTACAAGATGCACAATATAACAAAGTAATTGTACAACAGCCTAAATTCTCTGACGTTGCCAATTACTCATGACATTTTTCATAAATGTAAGTTGTGTATAACACCAGAAGCAACACTATTTACTAATATATCATTGTCAGCATTCTCTATATTTTCTTGCATGTGATTATCTTCGTTATGTTCCCTATTCATCTATAGCAAAAAAAAATTTCTTAAATATACATGAATTAAAATACAAAAGAAATAGTAGAAAAAATACTTCCATGATAAAAAATAAATATAAACAAATTAATGTCATAGATATTTCCAGCAAAATCAAATAAATATCAAGCATGTAAATATATATCAAAAAAAATAAATTAATAGTTTTTGGGGTGGTGACATTTAACTTATCAAATAATTTTGCCAAATAATAAACTTCATTATAAATACTTTTTATATTAAAATTAATGTTAATATATAAGAATATCAAACTAAATAATTCTTAACTTAATTCTTAAGTTAATTTAAGATTTTATAATTTTATTTAGATAAATAATTGATTTTTTAATTTTTAAAAATGTTTTTATGTATATATTTTTCTTTTTCAAAATATTTTTTTAATTAGCTATTTTATAATTTTTAGGGTTTAGGGTTTAAGACATCCTCAACTGCAATTTTGTTGCACTTGCCATTTTTCATGTCATAAAAATTTCTGTCGACAAAATCAAATGAGAGAATTTGCGACTCTAATGCATGTTATAGCAAGTGCATGTTGACCATACTGTTTTCGCAATAAGTATAGAAAGAATTCCCCCTTCCCCCTTCTAAAATTTCATCATTACCACCTTAACGCCACATGTATGTCACTTCTATTGTTATTTGCCATCTAAACATATATTACAAGATTGTAACTGCCTGTAATTCATTCGACTCGGTTGACCTACCAAAGTTTGGGGTCAAAAATTGAATAGAATATGACTAAGGTTTTTCTACAGCTGCCCACTAGAATCATACAAATGGGTAAAAAGTGCAGTGCAGCCTATGTTCTTTTAATGAAAAATCCATAAAAATGGGGAAAGAAAGGGAGGATTGCCTGAATAAAAGAAGCATCTTGTGCCCAGATGACAATTAACATTGACAAAGAGGAGAACATTAATCAACACCTATTTCATTCATTGCATCAATTAAGATACCCAAACCATGCCCACCCATTTTCTACCAAAGGGTGCGCAGGCACCAGGTACGAGTGGATAACTTTTAGCTGCAGAAAGAAGCTAAAGTAAGAATAATGTATTTGACAGCTACCCTATTATGCAGCTTCGAACCACAAAGGCCATATAGAATCATTGTGGGAGGAAAAAAAAGGAGAGCCTTTACATAATTGTTTATGGGCATATTATGAAAAATATAGTAAAATATTTTTAAGCTACGTTTGTATTTTTTTAAGTCATAATTTTAGTCAAATTTATGATTTCCAAAAAATTCAAGACAAACCAGTACCAAACAAGAAGTTATATGTAGGAAGTAATTATAAATAAAAAGAAGTCTTCAGTAAAAAGCAATTGCAAACTCTTTGAAGCATTTGATTCATATTCCATAAGAAATTATTGCCATAAATATTATTAAATTTTATTATCCTAATGAATAATGCTTAAATCAAGCTATTCATCCTTTATGCTTTGAGGGAATCAATCTTGATGCTGGTAGTGATAATATCATAAATAAGCATCCAATGAACTTCAATATTATCAAGAAAAAATAACTCATGCAACTCGCAATAAAATTAAAGTTTATTCTACAATCCTTTCCAATACCATTTGAAATTGCAAAAATGATAAGGCATGCAAGAAACTGGCTAGGAAAACAGAAGGTAAAAAGAGTCAATTAACTACTATATTTTAGAGTTAATTTTGAAGATGAGATATGCTAGGCAGACAGAGGGGAAGAAAAAGCTGACATTCTGCTTTTCTTAATTCCAAAAAGAAAAATATATCAAGACAGCAAGAAAGAAATGATCTTGCAAACAACAATTAGCTTGTCTTCGTTGGTAACATCCTCAAATAGGAATATTGCAAACATGATAAACCCCTATTGAATTCATGATGTCACAAATCAACTTCATCCGTATTTTGACAAATAGAAGTTAGTTGTTAGTTTAGTAAAATGGGTGCACATATTTCAGAAGCAGGTAGCCTTTAGAGGAGAAACCCATCGACTCACGATAAGACCATACAAACTGGAACACCCCCCCCCCCAAAAAAAAAAAAAACAACAGCAACAACAACAACAACCACAAGAAGATGTATACATGTTATAATTTTGTCTACCCTAGAATTACAAAGGCAAAGGGACTAACAAAGTATGAACAATGAGAACAAGGTTGGCCTCAAATGCACTCAGAGCGAAGAGAACATTCCTTTCAAGTTCCTAAAAAATTCAATCAGATTGTGTTCTTTGATGTTTCTTGTTCCAATAAATCTATCACAAACTACATAAAAAAAATTCCAGGAAAACTAATTGTCAAATTCATAAACTTTTCATTAATAATTGATATGGAATGTGCAAAATCAGTCAAGTAAAAAGAATTGAATTGATTCATAAACAACCCAGAACCCGAAATCATAATCTCACAAACAACTATCTTGAAGCTCAATAAATTTTATCTTCAAATGAAACCGAAACAAGAATTTTCAACAAATCAAATTCCAAACCCATATAATCATACGAAATCATGCAAGAAAACAGCACAAATATAAATCAAATAAAAAAAAAAAGGAAAGTAGTATACTCAAGATCCAGCAAACAGAGAAACAAAAATGGAGAAACAGAGATTGTGGTAAACTCATCAAGATTATTTAAAAGAAATGAAAAAAAATTATCACAAAGCTTACCTTTATAACTCTGTAGATCTAGCAATCACACTTTGTTTTGATGAATGTGATAGTGCCAAACAGATGAAGCTACTGCTGTCTCGGGTTCCTTTGAAGTGGCAGTGTAATTTTTGTAAATGTGTATGGGCAGGATTGTAATTTTATAAAAATTTCCTCACCCTCCTTTTTTTTCTTCATTTTGAAGAGAAAATGCAGAGTGAAAAATAAAATAAATTATTTTTCCTCTTTTATTTTCCTTTTCTTTCCAAATAAAAAAAAATAGATTTCCTTTTTTATTTTTTCCGCTTATTTTTCTTCCTCCCAAATAAAGGCAAAATTGAACTTATGTGAGTAGTTAATTATAAGTTTTGTGCCTAACTGTTCAAAAAAGGGATAAAATTGCCTATTTGAATCCTACCCGCAAATTTAAAGGACTTATTTGAACCTTATTCCTCGCACATAGAGCTTAGAGCTATGTGGATGAGAGATTTAAAGTTCTGTGTTTCTTATTGGGTTAGTTGTAAGATCGATTTTGATATTTTTATTGGATTTCAAGTTGATTTCAAAGGCTTAAAAGAAATTCTATGTTTTTAAAAATAATAATTTATAGGATGATGTTTGAAATTGATGAATAATTATCTTTATATTTGTATTTCCTATACTCTCGGATATTATTCGGTTACATTATTTGGTTATCAGTAATTAAATATATGAATAAATTCCTCTTATTACTTAGAAGAATGTTTGGTAGAAGAATCGAAATAGATAATGATCTTAAAGTTAATGAATAAAGTTCATTATCTTCTATTATCATTTGAGAGGGTGGGCAGACAATGGGTATAAGCAAGAATAAAAAAAAAATAAAGATATAAATATGATTAATTTAAATTTTAAATTATTTGTTATATTAAACATTATCAATAGTAATCAAATTATCTTTATTTTTATTATTTATTTTCATTATCCCATCATCATTTCTCCATTTTTAACTATGATGAAGTTGTGATTTTAAATTATTTACTAAAAATGATATTTTTCAGATATCAATTTTGATATCAGTTGTCTGAACTAATCATTTTAGCCTTAAAAGGTACACTATTAATTTATATTTATATTTTATCTTTTCAAAAATAACATATTGTTTCATTTTGTATACTATAATTTCTTGGACGACAAAGTATGTATAGTATGCTGAATTGATAACTTCAGGGCAACTGTTTTTTCATATTGTATTTTACTGTTCTACAGGTATTTTATAAATATAATATCTATACAACATCTCCACACGTATAATATATAAACTTAATGTTTTAAATATGACTACGGCAAATGAATAATTTTAGAATTACTCCATATTTTATTTTATTGCTCCACAATTTTCCGTAAATATACGTGTATAATATACGAATGTGAAGTAAATACAAACTAATTTAATTAAAAGTTGAACCTTCTTTTTGTTTCCCAATGAATAATTGAGCATTCATCATCGAGGCATGCCATCTTAGAACTAAAAAATTCAACGCTAGTACACAGCAGCTCCTTTAGAAAACTGATTCAGGAAAAGCTTCTGCAAAATATAAAAAGGAACCAAACAAAGTTGTTATCAAATCAATTTGATAACTGACACTAGTCTCTCCACTTTTCTGCCTACTTAATTTTCCTTTGCAGTCTTATCAAATCAAGAAATTGTTAGAAAGAGGTGGGAAAAGAGCCATAAGAAAGAAATCACGATGCAACTAGATCAGGTGTTTCAGCTTCAACGGATAACAAAGCAGTATGTACTTTATCCAGCCAGTTATCCAGTCGATCTCGCAAGGATTTGATCTGTGGAACCCCCAGAACTCTTGGCTGCACCCATGATACATGTACTGTTCCCTCAACTTGATCAATTATTCCTTCAATAAGATGGACCTGCAGTAAAACAATGGTTCCACTAGATACAATTTTTACACAGTGTTGGGTATAAATTCATAACGAATTCATTTCATTTGAAAATGCATTTCACTAAAAAAAAACCATTTGTAAATGAATACTCAGTGTTTGGTTTAAGTATAGAATTCATTTTGAATTTTTAGCCTAGCAGGTTGTACTTTAATTTTGTGGTTTTAATAGCTTGTAAAATTAAAGTTAATTTGCAGATTATACCAATTTTTATATAATTTCACCTCAATAACCCCAATTGCACACAATTAAAAATTTAGAATTCTATGTCAAATAAATAAGACATATACCAGAATGCAACAACCAAGTTTAAGTTAATGCTCTCTCAAAAAAAAAAAAATTAAGTTAATGCAGTGTGGTGAATTCTTTATTTATTCCTTCTTGTCTTTGAAGTTTCAAAATGTTCTCTTAAACACGGAAGTTTATTAAAGAAAACAAAAGGCAAAAAACCCAAGACAAGAAATTCAGATTGACAACTAAATGGTTTGATTTGTCATTACAAATTATTTTATGAAATTTTATCAATTCATATGCAGAGTGAAAACACGTTCCACTCAGACTATAGATAGGCTCTTTGAGTTAAGTCTTCAGAAATCTGTATTTCCCAACTTGTTTCTGTTTTTTCTTAATGCATTTCCCAACTTCCAAGGGGTTTAACACATTCCAACCACATGTCACAACTCTGTTGAAGTGGAGGCAGATAGGATCAATATCCTTTGGTGCACATATTCCAACAAATGAACTTGACAAGTAAATATATCAACTTGCTATCCAATAACTTTGGAAGATCTCCAGACTGTTCTCAGGAAGAGCCACCAAGGATTAAGGCATACAATCATTAGTATTAAACCTAACATATTAACCTTCTATTTCTCTTTCTCCATTTGCTGTCCTAAACTCCAGTCTGTTAACTACTTCCAGACTGAGGAATGATTCTAGTAAGTACATTCAAGTAAACTTGGCAGGATAGCGGCTGTTAGCAGGATCAAGGAACTCAGTATTCATTTCCTTCAGGATAATAAGAATACTTTCTAGGTTTTATTAGGAGCACAAATACTGAAGCAAACATAATTCCTACTCCTAAGCACAAAAATAAAAGATGCATATGCTAAAAATATTTATTGGCTTATGTTGAAAAATAAGAAAAGATCCATTCCATTTCATCAACATCTGGGGCTGCAAAGAGCAGCACTGTCAAGCTCTTTTAACCCTCAAACTGCAATGAATTGGAAAATAAGAAAAGATCCATAGTTTCATCAAAAGCATAATTAGCAAATCACTGGAGCAAAAATACTTTAAACATCAAAAGCACACCAAACAAAATATAGTGCACTAACTAAACAATTGTTGAGGCCAGAAAGTCAGTTTCTATTAAGATTTATGAAGTGAGAGAAAATTCTCATACTTATTCTTCACCATCGCCATCTTGTCTATCTTTTCCCCTCTTCTATCTCGCTACCCACTAAAGATGACCAATTGAGAACAAACCCAAATATGTCTCTTAAAAATTTTGGGGTGGACAAATTTCATAGACCCAAATCAAAGAATTCCTCTACTCTCTTTCGGCTATGCAAGCTATCTATGGTGCCTGCTTAACTCAGTTACTGACCACCATCACCCCCTCCCTCTTGTCATGGCAACTGGACCCTACTAAATGACTGGCAAGCAAAATAACGTATGTTCTATTTTCCTTTCAGCTTATAACTATTTAATTAATACGACTAATAACCAATGTTTTATTTCTACAATTCTGTTTTTAATTCAGGCAATTTCACTTCGTAATGCAATCACAATTAGCATACAGGAATCATGTGCTTCAATTTAGTCAAGCACATACTTTATTTTATTCAAGCACATGCTTCACTTTATTGCTCTGTGGATATGTTCCTTAAGGTTTCAGTGCTTAAATGAAGCAGTTGGCTTTTGTTGAGATCAGGTAAACTACAGATGTCTAGAGATTAGATGCCTATCAGGCAGAACATAAGACCAACTACCAAATATCTACATTCCTTAATTGTACATTTTGCCAGTCTAACAGTCCCAAAACTCAATACAAAGTTCCTGGGGATTGAAAGGACGAGGCAGAGCCAAACACCATCCATCCAACCAGAAGCAGGAAATTTAAGTCAATTAATTGGCAGGTAATTTGAATCTGTAATAGAAGTTGCACTTTGTATTCCTGCTTACCTAGTTTGCAATTGTAAAGAATGCTTGTCGACCTTATTAATAGACTGCAAGAGACTAACAATAACATATCTCATTCACCGAGAGCATATCCTTTGCTTCAACTGCCAGAATAGGCCAAATTCCATTGTACAGTATCAACAGACAATAGAAAGCAAACTTCACAATATTTGATTATTTATACTCTGTTTGATGTAACATCTTGACATACAAAGCCATAGATAATTATGGAATGATATCCCTCAAATGTGATAAGAGATTTCCTATTCTTACATATTATTCTATTATCCCCTTTCATTGTATTTAATGAAACTATAGTAGAAAATAAAACAGCATATGCAAGTAACTCCTAATATCACAAGGAAGGACTTACAGAAAGACTTTTCATGAGAAGATGCTCCACATCCTCAATGGAAAGTTTTGTGCGGTCAGCAATGACACTTAGTGGAATTGTTCGATCTTCAGAAGGACGGCTGCAAGGAAGCATATCATTGCTAATTCACATATAAAGATGATGCTAAATTTTCATAACTTAGCAGATGAAAGTCAAAGTAAAGAGATGGCATTTAACAAAAAATGAAGTAAACAGATACCTAAAGATGATCTCCATCAGGCAAAGAATGTTAATCTTTTCCAATAGCTTCTGTTCATTCTCAACTAATGCTGGCTGGGCCCTCAGGGATGCATTATGCACACGGCATAATTCCTGGTAGCGAACTAAATTACCAAAGTTAAACGCCTGAAGAATATAGTAAAGCCACTCAACTTGTGTTCCGAGAAGACTCCTTATCTGTTTAAGATTAAATGGTGATCATCCCAAACATAAACAGAAGATAAAATGCCTAATAAAAATATATATAACAGCAACAGAATTGGAACTAGATTTCAAGCTACTCCTAGAAAAAACAATACCACCTCTTTCAGCAGGAAACTAGCAGTGGAATTACAAACGAGCTTATATGGAGAATCCATGCTTGTGTTATTTAGTAAGGAAACTCTGATTTTGTCCGAACAAGAACAAAAACATTCATCAATCCTCAAGACAATTACTCTTTATATTTTCTTAAGGGAAAAAAGCTACACAATCCAGGTAGAACTTCGAGGAAAAAAGCTACACAATCCATGGCCAAGAAAGAGGAAATATATCCAAAACCAGCTGGCGTGATACAGATCCAGGTAGAACTTCGAGGTTTACATTTAGTGCACCAACACCAACTCTTAGACATGGCATTGAATAGTCATCCACATATCATTCCCATTGCTTTCACTGCTTAAAGACTTTCCAGCAAGATGCTTTTTTCCATTTTCAAGATACTCATACAAGATGTTTATTGCCATGAATTTCTTACATGTCTTTCCAAATTTGCAAAAATCATATTCCCATCATATGTTAGCATATTGCAGTTACAGGAATCCTCTAGACTCAAAATTAATTTTCATATTTAGTAACTTAAGGTTGCATTTAGGATCACAGCTCACTAGTAATGAGAACAAAATTAGTTTCCAAATTAGGCCATCTTTGAAAAGCTATAAAAGACTCAGCTGCTATTATTTGCAGCCCCTGACCATTAGGAGCATCAAGTTAATTGTGTTGCCTTCACGCAGCCTTTCACACTCCATCCAGATTAGGTACTGAATAACAACAGTTTGACCTCCAAAAATTTTTCCAAAATATATCTTCTTTGAAGACTTATAAAAGACTCAACTGCAATTGTCTGCAGCTCTTGACCAGTAGGAGCACCTAGTTAATCAGGTTGAAGCAATCTTTTTACATTCCATGCAAATTAGGAACTGAGAGTAACTAGACTTTGAACTCCAAAGCTAGAATATGAATAAGACCTTTTTCTTGTCAGCACATGGGCAGGTTTCTGAATGCTGGATTTTAAACTGGCACTATATAACAGTATCTAGACATTAAGTAACTGAATAGGGGCCAATCTTCGCCGACCAGCAGCTCCATCAACACCAACAATTTGATCGATGGAGAAATTTTCCATTGGCAATTTCTTATCTTTAGAAGTTTTTTTTCATACTCTGTAAGATTGGGCAGAGAACACAAAAAATTGACATGATTTCACTTTAAATCTAATTACTAATTCTGTTTTGATGGGAAACAAATTATCAAATTTGCAAGCTATAAATCATGTTATTGCATACATAACTGTGTCTAATAGGGCACTTTCAAGACAAAATACACATGCTTACAGTTTTGTTGTGCATTCATGATTCATCACTTCATGATAGTAATTGAAACAACTGAACTAGTATATCATATATAACTATCCACCGTTCAGATTCTATCCAAACAGTTCAAATGACAGATTATAAAATCCAGAACAAACAACTCCATTATGCTCAGTTAAAAAATAGCTCAAGCTGATTCTATAAACAGGTGTACAACAGTGACTGGGAAATTCCGCTCAGTAGGGTTCCATAATGGATGAGTCAACAATTCAAATACTTCTCTCAATCTTTGATTGACAGAAATTCAGGAACTATGATTCAGTTGAAATAAGGAGATCATAATTCACGCTAGATTGTTCAATTCTTACCTTAATCTTTATATACAGACCTGATACCATGTTACGAAACCCTCCTATATCTTTCAGATCTCTCTCATAAGAAACATATTCTATGCCACGTCTCTTGAGCCTCTAATTTTTTTTTTCTTAATATTCTGATAATGGTGTTTATCTAGCGTGAACACCATAAAAATCAATTAATCTATCATAAAGATATGGATTCATGACAAACAATTAAAAATTAACATAACTTACACTGACTTTTAATGTCAATGCAGCCAAAAAGTTATAACAGCATCCACCAGAACATGATAGCTTAAACATGCAACACCAACTTTCCTTAAATCATGACACTCTAACAAATGAGAATTTCGATAACAAAAAATTCAAAGAAAACTATCAAATATTTTTGAAAGGAAGATCTCCAAAGATATTCTTACAATAGGATGAGCAAGCAGTTCTCCAAAGTTGTAGATGTTGTCTCCCATGAGTGCAGAAAGAGAAAGATCAAACGCCAAATCCTAAAGATGCACGATTAAACAGTCAAATTGTGAACAGAATATAATTCAAATCTCAAGATGCATAAAAGGAAACAAATCTAAGCCATGGAATCTTAGAATTTGTTCTATGAGAAAATTAGTCATGTGCTAATAAGTAATAACTGCAAAAAGGCAATCCAAGCATCCTCATATTTACTAATGCAATAATAATGATTTCCCTTTGTAGGGATCATGGCATCAATAAATTAAATGTATGTCTAAAACCTAAAATAGCTAATTTTTTAACATATAAGTTGGATATTGCAACTTCAAGTTGCTTTAAGATATGCATTAATGCCTATATTTTAAAACTAGAATTATTGGGTATAGTGGATGCAAATAATGTAACGTGACGCAGATATGACCAACAAATTTCCTAAAGATTGGAGGCAAAGGTGAAACTTTGTTATAATCTACTTGCACCTGAGGATATAACAATGATCTCTTCCCCCCCCCCCCCCTCTTTTTTCTTTTCTCTTCTTCTTTCCCTCTCCTTTTTGCAAATTTATAGTAATGGCAAATAGTTATAAAGCTAGTACAAAATAGAAGGAACATAACCTTGACTTACTCATACAAGAAAACTTAAATCTGGATTGCACTACCTCAACAAATTTTCCTACTTGAACCCGGTTCTTTGAAGCCAAATTTATAGTCTCCAACATTTTGTTCCAAACAGAAATCAGCAATAAAATATTTTATAGGCACCACTTGGTGGCATATGATAAACAGAAGTTAACTGATTTAGAGAAAAGCAGGTAAAGAAGAAACCTTATTCAATGAATAAAGCATTGCAGATTGAATGCCATTGGTACAGGTAAGAAGATAAACAATTTTAGCAACAGATGACACATTAAAAAACATTTAAGAGGATCCTTTAAGTCTTTGTAATATAGACGCAAATATTAGCACCTACCAGTTTAAATGGTTCTGAGAGGGATTCCACCGATGTATACGCCAGATAAAGAAGAGCACTTTTATAGAACTCTGCAAATTCTTGACGATACTTATGGTACTGAGATGAAACCCAATAATAACTGGCATAGACAGATGGATCAATATCAGTCATGCTATCTAGTGTACTCTTTCCATCTTCTAGAAGCTTCTTGCACTCTTTTTGATCCCCTTGCTCAAGCTTTAACAGAGCTAATTGCATCCTTATGTAAAGAATTGGCTCTTCAGTGCGTTGTTCTCGTGTTGTTTGGAGCTTCTCAATCACCCCATCAAGATAGCTAATCGCAGATTCTTTTTCTTTATATTGCTTTGAAACTAGAACCGCAAAATGTGCAAGCTTGAGAAGATTAATTTTGGTCTCAAAATCAGAGATAAAATTATGATATAACTGTATCAAAGTATCACCAGCCTGAAATATAATAACAATGAAGAGGAATTAGAGGTGTACATGGAAAAACAAATCCTCCCCCCCCCCCCCCCAAACTGCCACGGCATGTAATAACTAATGAAGTTAATAACTAGAGGGGCCATTCTATTTTACTACATGGGAACTGCAAATAAGAGGTAGCATGGGTAAGGAACAATGAAGTAACCAATAAAATGGAGTGAGATACTATGCCAACAAGGGTCAAAAACAACAAAAATTTATGCTTCCTTGCAATGCAAGAAGAAGGCTGTGCACATCAGATTGTATTTACACTGTTAAAAAGATTAATTCAAGTCCATAAAGACTGAGATTTATGACCTCATAAAAAACTTGCCAAGGAAATAAAAACAATCTGCGTATATTGCTGGAAGTGTAATAAAAGCCACAATAAAACAAGACATAAGCAAAACTCGAGGGAAAGCTAAACTAAAACTGCATCAGCTGAACCTATTACAACTAGGTAACAGGCTAAAACTCGGAATATCGAAACTCTCAGCAGCAAGGCAAGAGATAGAAATCCAAACAAAGTTGGCAATCGAGCATGCAAATAAAAACCTAATTTTCCATGTTAAACCCTACCAATCTAATAAAAAACATACCCAGTCTTAAAAATCCAACATTGCAGCTCATCTCAAAAACCCTAATTAACTAAATCTGAATTAGGATTTCTTCTCCAAAATCCGAATTTCGTTAAAGGAACCACAGGCATACCCCATAGAGATATAGAAAAATCTAAACGCTATCAAAATGCAAAATCAAAAAATACTACAACCATAAACGACATTAAAAAAAAAAAGAGCATCGAAATTGAGACCTGAACGACAGCAGTAGCAACGAACTCCTCAAGTTTGAGAGTGAGCTGGTGCCAGAGTTTCTTCTGGTACAGATCTGCAAGCGAATTGAACCATTCGGCCTGGTCGGGATGCGCGTTACGCAGAGACTCCAAATACTGTAGAGCGGCCATGGGGGGAGATCCACACAGAGGGAGGTTGTATGTTGTTCCCTTTGAATTCTATTTATTACATACAAATTCCCAAACGGTTCTCCGTTCTTTCTTCTGTCTTAAGCTAAAAGAAAATGATAGGCTAAACAGCACCGTTTCTATGTCATATTTTTTAAATTGGTATTTGTTTTTATTTTATTTTTTTTTTAGTATTCAAGCATTAATTTAATATTCAAACAAAGATTCAAAGTGAAACTCAATTATTGCTAAGTTGGCTACAAGAGCTCCATGTGAGCAACCTACTTACCTCACTCACCACATCATCTGAAAGTATATCAACTCATTTTCATCTTTTTTAAAGCTAAAAGAAAATGATAGGCTAAACAGCACCGTTTTTATGTCATATTTTTTAAATTGGTATTTGTTTTTATTTTTATTTTTTTTTAGTATTCAAGCATTAATTTAATATTCAAACAAAGATTTAAAGTGAAACTCAATTATTGCTAAGTTGGCTACAAAAGCTCCATGTGAGCAACCTACTTACCTCACTCACCACATCATCTGAAAGTATATCAACTCATTTTCATCTTTTTTAACCATTTTTCCTTTTGAGCTCTAGCTTTCATTAGTCCTCATTCTACTACTACAAGATTAGCAAGAGCTTGACATTTCCACATTGCTCCCATTGATTTCATTTTCCTCAAGCTCTATCGCTCTCACATTGCTCATTGCTCCTCGTTTCTCTAAATTACAATCCCAACCCTAGCTCTGTTTTCACCCATCTTCACTTGTCACTATCTCATTCACATACTGCTCGTTGTAAGCATATTAAAGATCATACAATAACTTTTGATTAGTGTGTGATGCCAGAGGGTGAAGAACTTGAATATTGTAAGTTTTTGAACTTTATGCATTCTATTAAATAATATGTTATTGGGTATTAAGTAAAAGCTAAAGTAATGTTTATGTAAGGATTTATGACTCCATATCTACAATGTGGTTATGATTGACTGTGTTCTGTGTTGGATTTTGTGATTTTAGAAACCATACCAACTTACTGTAATACAAAGGAGACTGTGTTTATATGTTAGAATTGAAAAAGGGCTTTTTACTAGAAATTACAATTGAACTGAAATGTCTTTAACATAAATACAAATTCAATTAAATGGTAATTGATTATATATTATCATGAAATGCAAATTCAACTTACTCTATTAATTACCAGGTTTAAATCTCATATTGCATGTTCTAAGAATGCCCAATATTAAGTATGCTACTGTGATGTCACTATTACATTCTATATTATTTATTAGGTTTCAATAATCTCATAATTGTTGAATGGTTTGTGTTATGTTCCATATACATTACTGTACTTTTGATCTCATATAAGAACGTATGTTATTGTGTGTTTTTATGATTTTGGAAACCATACCTTGTATGATTTACTATTGCAATTAACATTTTTGGAAATCATATGTTTCTTTGAAATGCAAAATGCTTAATATGTTTTTTTTTTTTATTTACAAATGAACTTGAATATTTTAGTATACAATGGCATACTTTTGGGGTAGATAGTAGTGGAAGGTTAGGTTGAGTGATGTTGGATGGATTGACTACTACTATGCAGATAAGATGTCCAAATTAGAAATTAATACCATGGCATTGGAGTTGTGGCTAATAGTTTATGAAAATCAATTATTTTGGAAGTGTCCAAAGGAGAATTACAATGATGGATTGAGAAATTTACATTCAGACTAAGATGCATTAGAAATGGCTTTTAAAGTTGATGATAGTAAGGTTATGGTGTATATGCCAAGGTGGAGAGTAATATGCACTAAGATGAAGGGCAACAAAATCCTAAAAGACCAGATGATGAGATGGAACAGGAAGATGAAAGATAATTACCAAATGAAGAGAATGATGGTGACAGTAGTGAGGGAGATAGTGATGGTAATGAAGAGGACTCAAAGCTTATAGATTTATATTATGATATGAAGAAAGATGATGCAAATGGGGATGAAGATGCAATTTTTTTTTTTTTTTATCTTTTTATTGATAAGGAGTCGGAGAGGAACAAAATAAATGCAACAAGGGCAAGCTCCAATGCAAACAATAGAGATAATGGAGATAGTGACTCAGATGAGACTCATTGCATGCCAGCAAATGAGCTTCTTTCTTTACCTTCATCAAGTGACGACAGTGATGTATATTCAATTAGGACTAAGTGGCCCATATTTAATAAAGACATTAATATGTCTAATCCTGAGTTCAAGCTTGATATGTTGTTCACATCTTTCAAGTAGTTCAACGATGTTGTGAACTAAGCTGTAATAAGAGTAAACAAGTAAGAACTATGTTTTATTTGGACCTAACACAAAACAACAATACAAGGCCAAATACAAGAAAGGTAAAACTAGATTACGGTTCTTTATATGGGCATACCTTGACAATTTAGACGCAATAGTTATACATTCTAAGTTCACAAATTTCAAAATACCCATATAAGAAAGTAGTGTAATGGGCTTGTTAATAGCAAAATGGATAGTTATGACATATATTGAAATGTTTAGGATTGAACATAGGCTATTGATGGTATAATTGCAATTATGAAAGGGGATATTAAAGTAAAGGTGTCAACACTTAAGGCATGAGAGCTAGGACTATTGCATTGAAGTACATTGATAGGGATGAGAAAGAGCAACTATCCAGGTTGTAAGATTACAAATTCGAGTTCTTAAAAAGCAATCCTGGGTCAATAATTGAGTTAGACTTGGAAGAAGTTGTGTTTAAAGGAATGTATATTTGTTTTGCAACATTGAAAGAAGGTTTCAAGTTTTGTAGGCATATATCCAGTGGCTTGGGCTATAACTTAGAAAGAGTATAAGAAAAATTGGAAGTGGTTTTTGGAGTTGCTTACATAAGATTTGGAGCTCAACAATAGTTATCATTGGGTGTTTATGAGTGACAGGCAGAAGGTATATGTCTCTTCTATGATTTTAATCCTACAAGTAAACAATAATTAGAATTATCACTCAAGATTTGTTATTGATTATTGATGATTTGTTAATTATGAATGCCATAGGGACTCATACCTGCAAATGAAGAATTGTTCCCTCACCCTGAGCATAAAATTCTATATGAGGCATGTTGAAAGAAACTTTAAGAACAAATTCAATAGTTTAAGGCTTAAGGAATATCTATGGGAGGGGCAGTTAGGTCTACATATATGCAAATATTTAAGAAGATTATAAACAAATTAATGAGTGAAAATAAGTGGGCTCATAACTACTTGAATAGTATAACACCCCATCATTAGTCTAGATCCCACTTTGGTATAACTACTAATTATGATATGCTAATAAACAATTGTTAGCCCTTGAGCACCAAAAAGGGGGGTTGAATTAGTGAAAAATTTTAAAAATTAGAGGGAAGTTTTTAAGAGATGGAAATAGAAGAAGTAAGATAAAAGTTAGAGACACAAGATTTTATAGTTATTTGGGTGTTAACAAACCCTACATCCACTCCTCAGTTCTTCTAATTGGGTATTCTACTAACATTAAATGGTATTTTCAAGTTTACACTAAACTTTTACACTTTATGTTTTATCGCTCACACACAACCTAACAACTTGTGTTTAAGGCTCACACAAAAACCTCTCAAGTGTTTTCCCAAAGGCTCACACTTAACCTATACAAAAGTTTTACAACTAAGCTAACTCTCAAACCTAAAACAATGGTATTTATTACTCACACCCAATAATACCAACTCACTTATAAGAATTAAAGGTTAAGAAATAAAATTATAAGAGTTTGGCTATATTCAATTTTATTCTATTATATTCATGTATGTTTGATGGAATATTTATAAGCAATAACCACCAAAAAGATGTTACACACTAACTATGTCCAAATCTCCAAGTTGTGTTATATAGATCTTGCATTAAATGTTTGTCAAACTAATTTTATGGTCATGACTGGTCATTCACGATCGTGATTGCACTTCAAGCACAAAAATTATTGAAATCGCGATGGAGAACCTTATTTGTATCTACCGACTAGTCCACATAACACACTTTCATTAGTCTTCTAAGAGATATAATTATTATGTTCTTCGAGCCAGACAAAAGTTGCGATCGCAATATATTTTTCTTTAAGACGTGATTGCTACTGCGAATCCTTTTGTTTGATAAGGAAATGTAGCTGCATCAAATCGCAGTCTCAACCATTATGTCACCCTTGTGAATTTTGATAAATTAATGGTTTTCTGGAACACTTGGCATACTTTAGTTATGAACTTGACTCCCTCAAAGCAAATCTAAAAGTCATGGTCACAAATCTATACATGACTTTACTGCGAATTTGCCTATCATAACTTTGTAAAGTCCTTGGCAAGATAGCGATTGCGATTTTCATCGTGAATTCATTTATACCAACTTCTTTCATTATTCTTGTATGATAGCGATCGCAAATTTGAAGTTCGCTCTCGCAAATTATAGTGCTTTTTACAAAACTTGAGATTTATACTCTCATTCAACTTTCAATGCAAACCTATCTAAAAAACTACAAAAACAATACTTAAAAACGATGTTAGAACATATCAATCTACATTGTCAAGATCAAAAGAAAGTTTTGACTTAGGTTTCACCAACCTAATTCAACAATCTCCCCTTTTTTTATTTTGACAACTTAGATTGATTTGTAAAGGATAAAGAATGCATAAGTGTGAAGTTGAGATAGTTAACAATGTTTAACAACTTAAAACGCAATTAAACAAATTTAAATTACTCCATCCCCCTCAAATTATACTTCCCCTTAATTATGCAATCATAAGTTCATTCACCCCCTTTGTCAAGATCAAAAAGAAAGGATAATGCAATTATAAAAATAAGTATAAAGTATTAGAGATAATCATATAGGGAACAAAAACTTGAACTTTTATGTATAGCAAAACAAATACAAAGTAAATTCATGCAAACAATAAAAAAAAAAAACTTGTAGGATCACAAAATTAAGCCAAATACAAAAGGAATAGAAACATAAAAGGAATTACAAGCCTATGTAAGAAAAATTAGATACGTGGAGAGATATCATCATCATCATCATCAGAATCTTAACTTCTTCACCTCCTCCTCCTATTTGCGTTTCATCTCCCTCTTTTACATCTTGGTCTTGCTCTTCCTCTAGGGTATCCTCCCAATCTTCAAAGTTCGGGAGATGGCAAGGTATGACACCCACCTTTTTTTTAAGGTTTACTAGATCAATGTGGAGGTGGGAAAAAAGAAGAAATTTCCTTTTGATCATTCGCATTGTCTTGTCCAATTTTTTATTAATGGAAGAGAAAGATGGTCGTAGTTTTAGGTTTGGCTTTGGGTTTAAGAGATGGAATTGGTTGAACACTCTCCTTTATCATAAGCCTCTTCCTTTTTAAAGCTTGAGTTATTTCCTGCTTCTTTGCCCCAAGAGACAATAAGGTGTAAATATAAGTATCAAGATGGATTGCCTTGACATTAATCAAATAAGACAAATCAAGGAAGTTTTAGGAGGATAAATATTTTTTAGTGAGGAATTTCTTATTTTCCTTATTGAGGGCTCCCATATACTTATATATGGTTGTGACATGAGAAGTAAGGAAAAATTAGCTTTTAGGCTTTTGTACTCATATGAATCAATAGATCCACAAGGTATCAGCCTGTTTGGATTGGCTTATTTTTGGTTAGGCAAAGCAGAAATACTAGGTCTTACTAGGAAACTTTTTTCAGTCCCATCACCCCTAGCATTTACAGAGAAGGTGATGATTCAATGAAGAAGCCAATTGGTAAAGGTCTTATTGTATTTGGCCAAAGATGTATTTGGGTTATGTTTGATTTTATTAAAAATCTTTGACCAAAATTCAGAATAGATAATATCAAGTCCAAAGATAATAAAAGGAATATTATGCCCCACTTAAAGGTTGGAGAGAGAAGAAAGTTGGGCAAAGGTTATGAAATGAGGTTATACCAACCCATATGCACCTGTTTTCGATTTTGCCCTTTTGCCCAAGGTAATAGTACACATAAATTCTTAGACTATCTCCTTAGAGCTTGGTTCATCCCATAATATTAATTCATTCTAGCCTATATTAGAAAGAAAGGCATGGATTTCTTCCTTTATTCCAAGTGATTCAAGGAGAAAGGTGGAAAGATTTTTATTGGCTTAGATGATTTTGTTGGAGTTTGCTTTGAATCTCTCTTTTCTTCCTTAGTTATCCCTTTCATGAGATGAAAGGGATGAGGACCTTAACATTGGGCAATGTCCTTCCACTTCTCTGCTCTAGTTAGTTTCTTGGGTGCCATAAAAGATTGAAGTTGAGAGAGTTTAGAATGATCAAGAGACAAGATGAATAATATATGAAGAAAAAAGGTAAAAGTGGAATAAAAAAGTGTTAGGATGACTTAAATAGGGAGAAAAATGATAAAAATGGTAATAAAATGATAACATAAGCAATAAATGAGGAGTAGACATTGATTAACAGTCAAATCAATCAATCATTAGCAGTGACCATAATTCGCGATCACTATTAGCTGGTCACGATCGCTAATTATGAAAATTATGAGTAACGAATAAGATTTCCTCATAAATCAAAGGAGTCAACAGTTAATAAATTTGAAATTTGAAAAAATTCACTGTAGCAATCTAAAATCGAGATGACGAATTGAGATTTTGACAAAAATTAACAAGTGCTTGTAAATAGCAACCGCGAATGGACAAAAGCGACCATAAATTACAAGGAAAAATGAAAATCAATAAGAAATAAGAATTGGCCTTTCTAGATAATGATGATTAATTCTAACAAATTGGCATAGAAAAGGGAAATTGTGTAAGGAATTAATACATCCAAAGCATTTAACATACATAACTATCAAACAAAACATTCAATCAATCAAAATAGACAAACACAATGAAGAATATGAAGTGAAATCAATTTTCACCTTAGGAAACTTTCATCTAGTATTCCTAGTTCTCTCTTGATGAAGTTCATCCTTTCTTCATTGAGGGATTTAGTGAAAATGTCCATAAGGTTGATGATTAATGTCAATAAACTCTAACACCACATTACCATTTTGGACATGATCTCTAAGAAAATGATGTCTAATGTCAATATGCTTGCTTCTAGAATGTTGGATGGGATTTTTGAAAGATTTATTGCACTTGTGTTGTCACATTTGATGAGAATATGATCAACAACTTTGTCGTAATCCTTGAGTTATTGTTTCATCCAAAGAATTTGGGTACAACTATAACCTATTGTCATATATTCCATTTCGATGGTGGATAAGACAATTAGAACTTGCTTTTTGTTAAACTAAAAGACTTAACAATCACCTATGAATTGGCAAGTTCCAAAAGTGCTCTTTTTATCTAATAAACTACCGGCACAATCCATATTTGAATATCCAATAAGACTACCAGATGAATTCCTAGGATACCATAATCTTAAATGCAATGTGCCATATAAGTATTTAAGAATCTTTTTTACGACATTTAAATATGATTCCTTAGGGCAAGATTAGACCCTAGCACACATGTAAACAATAAACATGATGTCGGGTCTAGAAGCGGTAAGGAAGAGAAGAAAGCTAATCATACCTCCATACCTCTTTTCATCAATTGGCTTACCCGATTCATCTTAGTCTAGTTTGGTAGTTGCACTCATTAGAGTCCTTGCATCCATCCATGCCAAACCTTTTTAGTAGATCCTTTGTGTACTTGGTTCAGTTAATGAAGATGCCCTCTTTGGTTTGCTTGATTTGAAGACCAAGGAAAAACTTGAGCTCTCTCATCATGCTCATTTCAAATTTCTAGTCATACACTTAGCAAATTCTTTACAAATAGATTCATTAGTAGCATCAAATATTATATCATCAATATATATTTATACAATGAGTGTATCTTAATTGTGCTTTTTGACAAATAATGTTATATCAACCTTGCCTTGTTCAAAATCATTTTGTAAAAGATATGAACTAAGCTTTTCATACCAAGCTTTTGGAGCTTGTTTCAAACCATACAAGGTTTTAGTTAATTTGAAAACATGATTTGAAGAAGTATGAGATTCAAAATCTGAAGGTTTTTTGACATAAACTTCCTCCGAATAATACCATTCAAAAATGCACTATTCACATCCATTTGAAAAAGTTTAAAATTTATGTGACATGCAAATGCTAAAAGAATCCTAATGGCTTCTAATCTTGTTGTGGGGACAAACGTTTTATCATAATCAATGCCTTCCTCTTGGTTGTAACCCTTTACAACTAATCTAGTTTTGTTCCTAATAATGAAACCTTGTTTATCTAACTTATTCCTAAGCACCTATTCACAACCTGTTCCTTAGGCCTAGAAACAAGTTCCAAAACTTTATTTCTCTCAAATTGGTTGATTTCCTCTTGCATAGCAATCACCCAACTTTCATCATCAAGAGCCTCATTAACAAATTTTGGCTCAAATTGAGAAAAAAATGTAAGCTTATTATTTAAAGCATGACGTTGAGATCTAGTACTTACTCCCTTGGATGTCTTACCACTGATAAGATCCTTTGGGTGATATTTGAAGAATCTCCAATCCTTGGAAAGTTCTTGAGCTGGTTTTTTTACTTGTTATGGCTGAGTTTCCTCAACTTTTTGTGATGACTTATTACCTCAAGATTAATCACTGATTCTTTTGGAGGTGAATCAAGCTCCAACTTCTCAAAGTCACTTGTAAAATTATCAACAAGAGACCATTTCCCAAGATCAAATTCACTAAATTCATCAAACACAATGTTCATTGACTCTTCAACAACCATAGAACTTTTGTTAAATATCTTATAGGCTTTGTTAGAGGTGGAGTAGGCCAAAAAAATGTCTTCATTTATTTTTGAATCAAATTTTCCAAGGTTGTCCTTGATATTAATAATGTAACATTTGCTCCCAAAAACTCTAAAGTATGAAAGCTTAAGTTTTCTACCATTTCATAGCTCACAAGAAGTTTTATTTATAATGGGTCTTTTGAAAACACAATTGACAATATAATAAAAAGTATTGATGGCTTTAGCCTAAAAGTAATTAGAAAAAGGATACTTATTAAGCATAGTTCTAGTTATCTCTGCTAATATTTTATTTTTCTCTTTACAACGCCATTCTGCTATGGTGATCTAATGATAGACAAATTGTGAGAAATCTCATTCTCTAAGCAATAAGTTTTAAAAGATTCTTTTTGAAAATTTTTTCTATGGTCACTTCTAATAGAAGAAATGAAGTAACCTCTTTCATTTTAAACTCTTTTTGCAAAACTTTTGAAAGCATTAAAAATGTCATTCTTATGAGCTAGAAAGAAAATCCAAGTAAACCTAGAGTAATCATCAACTAAAATAAAATGCATAATACTTTCCACCTAGACTAGCATTCCTAATAAATCTTATTAAGTCCATGTGGATTAGTTGAAGAGGCTTAGAGGTACTTACAATATTCTTTGCTTTGAAGGAATTTCATTTAGCAAGGACCATATGTCTTGTCTTTAGAGCAATTTAGCTTGGGAAGACCTTCTACTAGCTTTCCTTTAGACTTTGTAGGAGCTTCATGCTAGCATGACCAAGTCTTCTATGCAAAAGCCAAACTTCATTGCTAAAAGACATAAGATACTTGAAGGATTGGTTAGCCAAATTGTCTAAGTCAATTAGTAGGTATTGCCTCTCTTTTCACCGTTAAAGATTACCTTTTTATCCACTAAAGTGATAACCCAACATTTTCTAGGGTCAAAGATGACTTTACTACCTTTGTCATATAATTGACTTACACTTAACAAATTATGTTGCAAACCTTCAACTAATAGAACATTGTCAATAAGTGAACAATCATTCTTACCAATTATTCCAATATCAATTACCTTACCCTTAGTATTGTTCTCAAATGTGACATTGCCACCTTAATTTTCTTTCATAGCTATAAATAACTTTTTATTTCTTGTCATATGCTTTGAGCACCTACTATCCATATGTCAATCATTGTTCTCATTGGTGGCTACTAAACATTCTTACAAAACATAAATAATTTATCTTTATTTAAATACATAAGAATACTTAGGTCTTGTAAGGTTAGGCCTAGAAGGGTCCTCTAATTTGAGGTGAGCCCTCTTAACATAGCAGAAAATATTTATGTGACCAAACTTCATACAATAATGGCATTGGAGCTTAGACTTGTGAGTCTTTCTCCTATGCACAACCTTAGTACAAGTAGAGGGTCTTTTTATACTTTGATGGTGTGAGTGTATACATGTGTATAAGTGATTGGGAGTAGAAGAGAATTTTTTTTGTGTGTTAAGTTGAACATGCTTCTTTGTGTACATATATGCATGTTAGCCTTTTTAGGCTTAGCTTTGAGCCTTGAGGTACCTTTCTCTTTCCCTTCCTCTAAATTACTTCAATACTAGATTTTTGAGGTGTTGATGCTCTAATAAATGTTGTGGGAGGAGTGTAGATGAAGAAAATGCTCTATTAAAACCTAGACCATATCTTACTAAGAGAGGTCTTTGAGATGCAATTAATGTCTCTAAAGCTTCCTTCCCTTTGTAAATCTTAGAAATATAATTTTTAAGCTCAATTACTTCTCTTTTTAAGGAATATTTTCTTTTCTTAAGGAATTTAGAGAAGAGGAAGACTTAGTAAGACTTTCAATTCACTTTTTGAGTTCTTCATTTAAAGTCCTCAATTTACGTACAATCTCATTTAATGAGTTAAACTCATTTTTCAGTTTTGAGCATTTCTTCTTATAAGTTTCCAATTATGATTTATACTTATCACATCTCAAGGTAAGAGCTTCTAAAAGCTCATCACCTACCTTATCGTTATAAACATCATTATTATTACTAGAGTGAGGTGAAAAACTTACCTCATTCGAAGAGTCCTCTTGTCCCATAAATAGAGATTTTCCATTGTCTCATTTTCATCTTCCTCACTAGAGTTGTCATTCCAAGTGTCTTTGAAGCTTTTCTTCTTTTCCTTGTCCCTTTCTTCTTCTTTTTTTCAGCTTGAGGCAATCATACTTGATATGACCTTGTTTGTCACACTCATAGCAAGTTACTTCATTTTGCTTTTCTTTGAGGTTAGGAGATGTCTTCTTGAAGTTTCTTTTACCCTTCGTTCTCTTTATTAACTTCTTGCTCCTTCTAGAAAGCATGGCCAACTCTTCCTCATCCTTTTCACTATCATCGTCATCACTTAAGACAACTTTTACGTTTTTGTCTTTAGTTGAGGAATTAAGGGTCAGAGTCTTTTTTTTCTATTTTATCATTTTTGTCCCACTACCCCCTTATCTTCTTCATTTCCTCATACTTTTTCAAGGCCTACTCATGAATGGGAAGGTTGCCTATGAGGACATCTATTGGAACTTTTCTAATTTTTGGATTTGACTCTTTAATACTGCACACCCTTACACTAAACTTTTCAAGAGGTAAAGATTTGAGTATTTTGGTGTTTACCTTATGATTAGTGAGTACTCTACCTAATTTCTTCATATTCATGATGATAGACATGAGTCTATTCATCATATCGATGATGTTTTCATTATCTCTCATCATGAATAGTCTCACTTTATCACATACATCTCTAGCCTGCTAAACTTCACCAAAGTTGTGCCTTTATGATAATTTTTCAATGCCTTCCAAATTTCATATGCAATGAGGCAATATTATACTCTTCCAGTCTCCTCCCTTGATAATGAGCTAAGAAGAATTATCATTGCCCTTTTATTTCACCCATTTGATCTTCTGTGAGCTTCTACCCATTCCTCATTTGGAATTAATTCTTCACTTCCATCAACCACCTTTGTAGGAGGCTTCCATTCTTTTGCAACTATATCTCTGTTACCAAAGGCACCAAGAAAGGGGGTTGAATTGATGCTCTATTTAAAAATTAAAAAGAGGGTTAATGTGTTTAAGAAGATGAGTAGGAGAAGAAAGAAATTGACACAAGTGTTTATAATAGTTTGGGTGTTAACTAACCCTATGTCCACTCCTAAATTCTCTATAATTAGGTATTTTACTCAACTCAATAGATGTTTCCAAGTTTACACCAAACTTTTACAACTTGTGTTTATGTCTCACACAACAACCTTACACCTTGTGTTTTCTAGGCTCACACAATAAACCTTTTACAAGTGTTTTCAAGATTCACACTAAAACGTCTCATAAATGTTTTCAAGGCTTACAATAAAACCTCTTACAATGGTGGTTATTACTCACACTAAACAATTATAAACATATAAATGAGAATTGAAAGAATGAGTAGCAAATTGGCAAGAGATTGGTTACAAATTAATGAATTCTCTTTTATTTACATTTGTTTGGTAGAGTATTTTTAGCTTATATCCACCATAGAGATGTTGGACCAAAACTATCAATAAATCTCTAAGATTTACTAGGCAGGTTTAGCATTAAGTACTTATCAGGCAAAAATCGCAGTCACTACTACAATTGCAAGGTCGCGAATTTTTAATTTCCATTATGGAGCCAAAAATTTAGGCAAAAAACTCAATCTGTGTGTAACGGTTAATCCACATGTCAGCTTTCTATTGATTGTCAAGAAAAATATAGTCATTGTATTCTAACCATTATCAAAAGTCATCGTCACAAGATGACTAAGTCTTAGGTGCCACTGAGATCGCGAATTCCTCTATCTGGTAAGGAAGCTTCAACTTCTTGAGTCGTCGTCGCTACTAAATTTTTGCCCTTGTGATTTTTGATCTTTCAACGGACACTTGGGACACCTGACAGGCTATGGTTATGGCTTTGCTTCCCTCCATTGTCACTATGAAAGTCACAGTTGTGACCCTGGTGCAACACTCACTATGAATTCCTTTGTGACTAAAGCTTTATAAACTTTTGATGGTTCGCAACAACGAAATAGCCTACAAATTCCTCTAGCTTATCTTTATCCTTTCTTGTGATTGATTTGTGGTCGCAATCTACCATACATGCACCGCGAATTTGGATGATCTTTACATTATTGGAGATTTTGAATACCATCTTACTTCCAATGAAAAATCTAACTTATAATCTGTAAAACAACACTTATGAAAATTTTAGAACTGATCAATCTCTATTGTCAAGATTAAAAGAGGTTCATGACTTAAGTTAAACCAACCTAGTCCAATAATCCTATAGATCCACCACATCGTTATACAAATATATCTTCATTCTTTCTCCATTCTATACTTCCAATGAGTATAGTCAAATCCATAGAAGTATGGCTTGAGATTGGTATCGATTCCTTCTTGTGCCATTTGTCTTTATTCACATAATTAAGGGTTTCAATGAGACCAAGTTTTTATAACATTTATTGGCCTTTGAGCACTAAGAAGGGAGGTTGAATTGGTGGGAAATTTTAAAAATTAGAGGTGAAGGGTTTGAGAGATAAAAATAGAAGAAGTATGATAAGAGTTAGAGACACAAGATTATGGTTTGGGTGTTAACAAACCTTACATCCACTCCATAATTCTTCTAATTAGGTATTCTAATAACACTAAATGGTGTTTTCAAGCTTACACTAAACTTTTTGTGTTTTATGGCTCACACACAACCTTATAACTTATGTTTCAAAGCTCACACAAAAACCTCTCGAATGTTTTTCCAAAGGCTCATACTTAACCTATGTAAGAGTTTTACAACTAGAACAACTCTCAAACCTAAAACAATGGTGTTTATTCCCCACACCCAATAATACCAACTCACATACAAGAATTAAAGGTTGAGAAACAAAATTGCAAGAGTTTGGCTATATTCAATGTTATTCTCTTATATTCATGTCTGTTTGGTGGAGAATTTATATATAATAACCACTAAAGTGATGTTAGACATAAACTATGTCTAACTCTTTAAGTTGTGTTATGTAGATCTTGCATTAGATGTCTGTCAAACTAATTTTGTGATCGTGGCTGGTCATTCGCGATCGTGATTTCGAATTCACTTCAAAGCACAAAAATTACTAAAATCATGGTGGAGAACCTCATTTCTATCTAACAACTAGTCCACGTGGCACACTTTCATTGGTCTTCTATGAGATATAGTCGTTATGTTCTCCATGCTAAACAAAAGTCACGATTATGAAATTTTTTTCTGGGACGTGATTGCTGCCATTAATCCTTCTGTTTGACAAAAAATGTACTTCATCAAATCGCAATCTCGACCACTATGTCACCCTTGTGAATTTTGATAAACTAATGGCTTTCTGGGACATTTGGCATGCTCTTGTTATGCACTTGATTCCCTCCAAGCAAATCCAAAAATCATGGCCATAAATCTCGATACGACTCTTGTCTCGAATTCATCTGTCATAACTTTACAAAGTCCTTGTTAAGATAGCAATTGTAATTTCACCATAAATTCATCTGTACCATCTTCTTCCATTCTTCTTACAAGATAGCGATCACGAATTTAAAGTTCGCTCCCGTGAATTAAAGTGTTTTTCACAAAACTTAAGATTTAGACTCTCATTTAACTTCTAATGCAAACCTATCTAAAAAACTATAAAAACGATACTTAAAAATGATGTTAGAATATATTAATCTACATTATCAAGATCAAAAGAGAGTTTTGACTTAGGTTTAATCAATTTAGTCCAACAACAATCTTAGTGAATGTTTTAACAATTTGATTTTTGATGCTAAGATAAAGTGAGTGATTACATTGAATGAAATTATTAGAACTAAGCTTATGAAAAAAAATCCATAAGAAAAGTAATGCAATGAGCAGGATAGCTAGTTCTCATTATCCTAAGATACTCACCAAATTAGAGAAATTAAAGGATTTTTGTTAGATGTATATAACAGAGTGGTCATAAGGAGATAGGTTTCAAGTTGTAAGTCTAGAGGACAATTTGTTATTGATAAGAAAGAAAGAAGTTGTACCTGTAAGAGGTGGCAATTAAGTGGAATTCCTTGCTGCCTTGCAATTTGTGCCTTATGGTATAATAATGAAAACTCTAAGTCATATTTGGTAGATTGTTGCAAGGTGTTAAAATACATAAACAGTTATAACAACTTGATTTTGCCTACCACTAGCAAGGAATTTTTGCTTAAAGACACAGGTCCACTTGGTCAACCACCACCCATACCTGATAAACCAAAAAAGGGTAGAAAACAAAATAAGAGTAGATGGAAGAAAATGAAGTAGTAGCTTTGATCAAGAATGGAAAAATATAAAAAAAAATGGGGTTGTTATGACATGCACAGTATGTAGTGGCAAAAGGCGTAACAAAAGATACCATGGACTCGGTAAGAAGTAACCTTCCCAACAAAGAAGATCAAAACTGGTTGTGAGTCGTATTATTATTTAATTATCACATTTACATCTTACTTTAAGAGTTAATAATCTCAATTTAGTTGTTTGCTTAATAAGTGAAAATGAAGGTGACTCTAAATGAGAAATAATGAAGATATACATCTTATTAATGTAGAACAAGAAACTAATGAGCTAAAAAAGACATTTTTTACCTTTGGAGCCTTATCACCTATTATACCTAGTTCACTGGTATAATATTTAAGTAATTTATGTTTTATTTGGTATCCTTGAGTAATAAATATAACATATAGATGTAATTTGGCGTTGTTTGCTATTTATCGTTAAAATACAATACACCAACACCCTCTCATACAAATGCAAAAGATATAAGAATACCTACTAATTTGGTAAGCATAGATGACTATAGAACTAGCTAAGTGAGATGAGAAACTTTAGCCTCTTAAAAGAGAATAGTATTTAGTAAAATTAAAAGCATTAATGATTTGTTTAACAAGCTTCCTATTGTGTTTAAAGTTAGTCAATCACAAAAATCTAAGCACAATAAGTCAATACATTGCTCAAGATAAGGGAAAATGACAATTCAAGCCTCCTAGACAAGCCATGCAATCCAACTCTCAAACTATACCTCTATCAAAAGCAAAGAAGTCTACACAAAAGACTAGTGTTGTTACCTCAAAGAAGATATCTGATGTAGGGAAATACAAGGTTCATCGTGCTATTAAGAAAAAGAAAGTATAGAAGCCTTCTAGAATTGTATTGGGAAGAAGACCTAAACTGTGGAGATAATATTTATTATGATGTTATATGAAACTGTGTGGGCCTTTAATGTAATTATAACTATTAAATACTCATATATTTTGGTTGTTGTGTGTCATTTAGTAGGGTAGTGGTTTGTCTTTTTGACTAAGCATGCTTGAGTGGTCCTTAGTAGATAGCATTAGGTGTTGGATATATGCTTTTGTCATTTTTTGCACATGAATCTAGCACTCACTTTTTTGTCTATAGACACCACATTATTATTATAATGAGTAGATGCTTTATGATTTTATTATTATTTGGTTCCATTATTGATTTCATTATTATTTCATTATTGTTGGGTTCCATTACTAATTTAATTATTGTTTAGTTCCATTATTATTATTATTCTTTGTCTATAAACAACACGTTATTATTATAATGACCAGATACTATGCCATTTGCCTCTTTGCCTGTCTATTTAGCATGTTATGCCATCACATGAATCTTTGCCATCCATTGTAATTGTCATTATTAATCTAAACTAACCAAAACACATAATAATAATGTATAAATCACAAAGCTAGCTCCAAACACAACAAACAATAGTAGCCTACTTCATTTCCTCTCACATTACACATAATAGTAAATTCATCCAACAACAATGGGATAACTCAAAACATCAAATTCATTCAATAACAATGGGATAGCTCTATAATACTAAATTCATTCAATCATCATAATACTAAATTCACATTATAGTAGGCTACCTCAAAATAACACTACAAACAAAAGAAAGTTAGCTTAACATATGAAACAAGCTATTGAACTCCACTAACAGAACAAGCTAGTGCAAAAATAGAACAAGCTAGCACTATCTAGCCTACTGCAAATATAGCTTATAAACAATCACTTCCACTAAAGTATAAAATCTTAACTTGTATATATTCCTACTGCACTTCATGAATGCCTTTTCCTCTAATACTTTCTCCAACTTCTCTTTAAGTATAATAGCTTAAGCATTCCTCTTAGCTTCAAACCTTTCCAAATTGGCATTTAACTTCCTCAGCTCAGTAAGCATCGACAAGGTCCTCTCATTCACCTATTCATCATTCCATTTAAAAAAAAACGTACATTGTCCTCCCTATATCAACAAAATGCAAAAATCAACTACTCATGTTGTAGTAAGTAAAACCTTATAAATTACAAAGCTTACCCATAAATATTATACAAAATAAATACTTACTTAAAATGAGCATCCCTAGAAGTTGAGACTTAGATTTGTAATGGTTTTTTACATGAAAAATTTCACCAGATTTCCATAATGATAATCAAACGTCTCATTCAGAAATGGATAATGCTCATACCTTTGAATGAGGATCTCATCACCAACTTCCTCTTCATCTGTCACCTTCATCTCCTTCGTAATGAGTCAAGTTGAATGTGTCTACTTTATGAATTGAGGACAACAATAGTTTGAGGATTATGCTTTATGAGTCGAGGATAATGATAATTTAGGATTCATTTAGGGTTTTATTTTTTTTTATTTAGGGATTTTAATTTAAGAATTTGGTGATGTAGCAACTTTAGCTTACCTGGCAATAATTACTTGACTCACATGTGACACGACAACATAGTGGCAATTACATGGAGCTCCAACACCCAAATCAACAATAATTAATCATAATCCCAATTTGGATATTTGTTTGAACATTAAATTAATGCTTCGATACCAAAAAGAAAAAAATTAAAGAATTTCTACCAATTTGAAATATATGCATCGTATCGGTACCAATGGTGTTATGTACCCAAAATAATACTTTGTAGCTTTCTATGTTTCTTTGTTTTTATTAATCAATCAATCTCGCCAAACTCGCCTTATAATTATAATAATAAAAATAAATTATAATTAAATTTAGTAATTAATTAATTGAATAATTAATTATTATTTTATAAAAGTTATTATTAAGTACATAAAATAGATTTATCAAAATTTATAATTATATATAAAGGTAAGTATAATAAAAAAAATTATTAATTAATTCATATCTTTAATTGAGGAGTTATGAAAAGATGCATAAGAACATTCAGTCAGTTCAGTCAACTGAATCAATATTTTTAAAAGGAACTGATGGGACAATAGAAACAAAGTTCAAAAAGTCTTCCTCACTTTCAGCCTCTGCTTCCTCTGTCTTTTCAACCCAATTTATGATGTGTCCTTATGAATTTGAAGAAGACATTCCAATAATCCATTTTAAAGTGGATGGAATCCCTATTTATTCCTTCAAAAGAGATGGACATTATTATTTTGACACGTTGTTGTGATCATTGCTACTATGACCTAGATGATGATGAAGGGTCAAAGAAGTCTAGAAGGAGAAATAAGAAGCAGGGAAAGTGCTCGGACTTAGATCTCAAGAAAAGGTACGAAGATGGTGACCCATCAGTTGGTACACTTAAAGATCCTTAAAGCAAATATGATTATCTTGTCCAATATGGCCCAAATCTAATCACCTTTACTCCACTAATAAAATCTTTGCCCTCTCTACATCCATCACCACTAAAAACACCGTCTAAACCAAAAACTCATCTACCTTGTTACAAATAAGCCTTAAATGGATAAAAAAAAAAAAAAAGAATCACCTCTTTCTTCTACACCATTACTGGATCTGAAACCCATCCCTCAAATTTGCATGTTCACCACAGCCTATGAAGAAGAATTTCCACCACTTACAGACCTTACAAACCTAAATATCTAAGTAAAAAGTATGGCCACTACAAATCATGCCTGCTGAAGTGGTATTAAATTGGCAATCAGAGAACGCTTAAATGCAAAATAAGATTCTTAAAATGATTAAATCCAAGATGGAACAGGTTTCCATCCAAAGACAACAGATGGATACCAAAGTCTCAGGTCAAAATAAAGAAGTTATTCATTAATGATGAGACTTCAATCTTAAATTGAGGAGAAGCACAATGAAATCATAAAAATGATTGGGCAGAAGGTTTATTCTTCTGATTTTAGCTAGAAGACAACAGAAATCCATAGGTTGAAGAATCAATTTGCTTGCATAAAAGAGGATATGAAAAGGCAAATGCCCCAAACAACCTATTATTGACCTGCTCTATAATCATTACCCTGTGATTCTTTTAAAATTCCTCCACCAACCCTTACACTTTCAAAACTAAAGCTAATCACCCTTTACATACCAACCACAACTAATCTTAAACATTTAGGTCTTTTTACTGACCTCTTTCATAAAAAGTTAAGATCAAGAAAATTTTTGATGAATCATGAACCAAAAACCCATTGCAAAAACCAAAGAGTCCTCTATTTAAATGTCTTCCTCCATTGAATATGTTGAAAAACCTATATTCAAAAGCCATATGGTAGCATGATGATAAAATCTCAAACTACCTAGAAAGAGCCATAACCCCAATCCCATCCTTTTTTATGGTTAATTCTTTTTCAAGGAATGATCCATCAGAATCATCTACCTATTTTGCTTCTGAATTTTCAAAAGAAGAATATGAGTCTAATTCATTAGATCAAGGAATGACGTACTAGTCTAGTTTATGGTTGATCATCAAAATAAATAGTCATCTAATCAACAGTCAGTAAATGATCCACTATATACTATTGAAACACCAGTCGAACATATGGATACTAGTCTCAATAAAGGTCTAAAGCCTTATGCTCCCTCTTCAGGAAGCCACTGATTTACTTTGGATGATATCTCTCCAGCAAAGTATAGAGATGAATTTCAGGAGTTTAGGGCGTGGATTGACACACAGATGAAAAAACCAAATGCAAGTTTGAAAAAAGTTTTTAAAGAATTTGCCATGAGGATTATAGGAAAGCTTCAGGATTCACAACAAGCTTTGGATAAATATTCAAGGCTTAAAGTTCTTCAAAGTGCCAGTGCATTAGAATTCTTAGCCTATTTTTATCATGAGTTTGTTGGAAAACCCCAAGACTATATAAAAATAGCTCAGAAGGAGTATTTTAACATAAAGTGTTATTCACTGTTAAAAAAAGATTTAGATCTCCATTATCAAAGAATGTTGAAAAAGTATTATCAACTGAGTGGATGGTCAAATCTAGATTTAAAGCAAGCCTTCATTACTTCTCTTCCTAAATCTCTAACATTAGCAATGCAGTTTTTGATCCAATAGAAAGACAAAATGATGAATGATGTATCTTTTGGAGAAATTTATCAAATCATGATACAAGCCCCAGAAAGATTATGTGAACACCAGAAGGTTATTATTTAGATGTTAGATAGATAGAAGGATTCTACCTTGAAGATATCATGAAAGATACCAAATTTACTGATAAAATGCAATGGTGATTCAAAAAACTGTTACTGCTACTCAAAGAAGAAAAAGAAGTACTATTTTAAAATGAAAGGATCCAAAAGATCTTTGAAAAAGAAATGTCATTTTTTCAAAAAAGAGAATTTTAAAGGAAAAAAAGTCTGACAGATGCTATTTGGGTTAAAAGATATGACATTATGCAAAGAACTATCCAAACAAGTCGGGGCAAGCAATAAAGATTATTTAACAGATTCAGATCTTAACAACAGTTGATATGGATGATGCAAACATTGAATCCATCTTCTCTATTGATGATGAAGCCTTACCAAAAATAATTTTTGCTATACAAGACTTTTTTTTGTTATTTGGGATTTAATTGAGTTTATACAAATAATATATTTATCTAAAAGATGATCTTTTAAAGGTAGGTAGAGCAGGCAAAGTCATAGTTAAAGGGATAGTAGGTGTATATTGTAAGGAAGTAGAGGAAGAAGTGGGGTCTTCAACTGGATTTTTCGTAGTAAATGTATGCCTTTAGTTCCACACATATCAACTAATGAAATGAATGAACAACCATGGCTCTTATACCAATTTAGCACATGTACGATATACAATTATGACTAGTGCTATAAAAATGGACATGACCAGGTCCTCAATCAAAGCACCCATCCTTTTAGTATACCTTACACGAATAAACTAACAATAAAAGGTGAGTCTAAGGATTGAGGAAGAGATTAATGATATATGAAAAACCCTAAGCAAGAAAGAGATTTTTAGAAACTCGTGATTTATTGATAACAGGCAGTGTATAGGGGAAGTGTTTTCTACCTTTACAATACAGACTGATGCCCTTATATGGATTGAGTAATGACACGCTAGTTAAGATTGAATTTTATCCTTATAGCTAGAAAATATTAAAGACACACCATTAACTAAAGTAAAACAGTCATATGTTTTACTGTTATAAGTACTTTCACAACTTTTAACAAACTTATTTTAGAAAAGCATAATGCAACTAGCTATCTCTCAATTGGCTCATGTGATGGAGATAAGTTCATATTGTAATAGTCTGAGTCATCGCTATTAATGGAGTCTTTATTTTTGAGTTTGTATCTCATATAGTAGTCATATGGGTCTTATGAGTCTGGATCTAGAGTATATTCTTTTAAAGCCACGTCACTTTAGAGGCACTATGATCTAGGTACTTTAAGCCACTTTTCTTTTTCTGTGATAAGCTATTTGTGATATTTATTTAGTAAGAAATCTCATGGAACATCTTTTAATAAGGACGATCATATCTCTTTAGGAACTACTTTGTTTTGTCCACGTATGAATCGTTGGAACTCTTTAAATTATTTATGGTGGTCAAGTGCATCATAGAGTGAGAACTGGTTTTCTCCATGTCATTGGTCTTATTCTTGTTCATGAAACTCCTACCATACAAGGTCTATCAAGAGTATAAATTACCATTTTGTGATAGGTTGTTTGAGGTTCTGCATACTTAAACTTGGCAAGGCAAGCAGAGATCCATTAATCTAATGATTGGAAACATTCAAGAAAGGTAACCATATGTTGGTTCTTCCTTGTCTTTCTTTTTATTTTTGTAAGATAGGACCAAAAGTTATAAGGACGTACTTTAACTGTTATGGTATACAAGTGACATAAATACCATAAAAATGTAAGGAATTCTTTTGGCCAAGCCCATCCATTTCCTATGGAAAAATCTAAGAAGGAATAGATCTTCAGGAAAGGGTAATCAGGGTGAAAACCCAATATGTCAAGAAAATCATACCAAACATTTTTACCAGTAAAGATTAGTAAATCAAGACCTTTTTTTTTTAGTTAGCTATAAAAGTTGGGTGTAAGTTATGGGAAATTGAACTTCTGAGGGTATGCCAATTTTCAAATATGGATGAGGAGTGGAAGAGGAGGAGGCTGAGGAAGCCATAAGAATTAGAGGGATTGGTTATTCTCTATGGATGAAAGAAATATTTTAAGGCCTTAATAAAAAGTCTGAGATCAAGTTTTTATCTCTTGTTATATGTTCTACTTTGAAGGCATACTTGTTAAATCAATCTTTCTAGTGAAGTAATTGAGGATGTTGTAGATTTTTTTCCCTTGAATTCAAAACATCTTTGGGAAGGATGAATAGTCTATGACAATTATGCAGTGATATCTAATCAAATGGAATTCAGATTTCTTTAATTCCCTTATTTATTGTGAATATCTCTTTGAATGTTGAGTGGTAGTGGAATTCTGAGTCTTTGAATTTTCCACTAAAATAAGCACATATTCATTTATACATGTCCTTTTCCTTTAAAAGTACTTATTTTCAATAGCGATCACTTGCATTTGTCAGCAATATTCTTTTTCCTATGGAGGAAATGTGAAGTGGTGGCAAATCCTGCATTTCTGCTTTAAGAAACTTGACAGCTGTTGTTTATTCTTCTTTCCATGGTAAAGGATTCTTTTTGAGCATCTATTTTAGTGGATTCACCTTTCTTGTAAACTATGGGACAAAGTATTTCAAATAATTGGCAATTTTGAGGAATTGTTGTACCTGCTTATGAGTGAGGTCTTTTTTAGGAAACTTTAATAGCTTAGCTCCAATATATGGACCTAGTTTGTATTGGCCATCTTGGAAAAGCATTCCCAATAATTCTATCTCTTTTTGCGCCACATGTATCTTAGTGGATGACAGTATTACTCCATACTTCTTTGTTAGCTCAACAAAATGTGATAAGACCTATTGATGAAAATCTTGGTCTGTTGAAAAAAGTAAGATATCATCAATGTAGATTAGGACACTATGGAAGATTGACTTATATATCTTTATCATTGCCTTCTAAAAGAGTGATGAGGCCACTTTTAGTCTGAACGACATGATTCTCTCCTAGTAGTGCTTGTTGGGAATACAAAATATTGTCTTGGGATGATCTTTTGGCTTGATGCTAAGTTGGCAAAACCCTGCCTTAAGATCAAATTTAGAGAAATACTTTGCTCGTGACAAATGAGTAAACAAAGATGAATTTTTAGAAAGGAAAATTTATCATCCTTTAGAAAAGTAATTCAAAGGCTGATAGTCAATCACATGAATTTTTTGGAAGGAGAAATTTATCATCCTTTAAAAAGTAATTCAAAGGCTGATAGTCAATCACTAATATCTTTTTCCCATGAACTTGTTCTGATATTTTGTTTACATAAAATGATTGACAAACCCAATCTGACTTGGCTGGCTTAATAATTCCTTAGACTATGAGTTGAAAACATTTTTGATAGGCCAAAGTTAAATCTTTTGGGCTCATTCCTAAATGGGTTGCTTTTTTAGGGTTTATGTCTTCATTTCGTTTAAAAGATAATAAAATGAAGAAGCCTAGATTGGTCTATCATGGGCTTGGATGTTTGCTTAGGAAGTTGGTATGGTTGTTTGCACAACAACTTGGATATCTTGTTAGGTTGTGGTAAAGGCTGATGGTACTTAGGCTGAAAGTGTTTGGGCCATGAACAAGGAATTTACTGAAGTGTAGGGCTGGAAATAGTTCTTGAACTTAGGCCTTTTTGGGAGGACTCTTAACTTTGAGAGTTTCCAATAAAGATCAAATCTAACAACTAAATCCTTATCAGGTAAGGCTGAGCCTAAGAGTTTGGTGTGGATCTGACATCCAGGAAAGAACTAATTTGTGATAGGCTTTGTTGTGATCATACTGGTATGAAAAATTTCTCCATTAGCAACTTTGTAATACTTTTTATGAGGCTTATAGTACCTTGCAAGCAAGACTTTAGGATTCAACATGGACAAGTGGGCTCCTGTATCCATGAATGCAACTGCTTTAATAGGCTTGGCACACTTCTCTGGAAGAATGTGAACATACGCTAAAGGAATTGGATGACCTTCTTCAATTTCCATATGCTCTAGCAATTCTATGGGACAATAAGACAAAGAAGTTATAGAATTGATTGAATGAAAATATTAAATATTTTATTATCAAAAATAAAATTAACAGATAATTATAAACTATATATGTGTGTGTGCCCGTGTGTATATTGTTTTTCAAAAATTTTTTAAATAACATTAATTTTTCTAATTTTATATTTAGAAACTTTTTTGATATGACAGTTTTCTATAATATAATATAAAATAATGATACGTAACTATATTATATATAATTATTTGACAAATAGCAAATAATAGTTTGAAACTAACTATAAGATATGAATTAATAGTGTGCATTTATTGATTAATTCTAATTACAGATTCACAAAATGTTTGATTCAATTTTAACTTAAAATTCATTTCATCTGTAAATGAATTTGTTATAGAATTCATATCAATGAATTTTTTTTATAGTCTTCATTTTAATGAGTTTCTTATAAAATTCATTTCAATGAATTTTTATGTTTGATATACTAAAAATAAAAATAGGATTCATTTCAATAAATATTTTATTTTATAACAATATTCTATTATTTTTTTAACATTGTCATATATATAAAAAAAAACTAAAAAAGAAAAAGAAGAGAGATAGAGAAAGAAGAAAGAAAGAGAATAAAGAATAAAAGAGAAAAAAAGAAAAAAGAAAGTAAACTAAATTATGAGTATTTTTATCATAATAAAAAGAACTTTATGACTTTAAAATTTATTTACAAATTCTATCAAATTTGATAGAATTTAGTTTAGTTATAACTAATTTTAATCATTAATAAAATAAAATTTCAAATGAATTATTATTTATACTAAATACACAAAATATAGATTTACAAATAAATTTCACCAAAAAATATAGAATTTATTTAGATGAATGATTAGCATTTATTAGCTAATTGTTTATTTGAAATAAAAATTTGATATTTCTCAACTTAACTTTGATAGATAAATGATTAAAATATTCATATAAAACTACCTGGTAATGAAAAATAATTATAAATAAAAATAAAGAATCATCAAAATAAACTATAAAATAAGCAACTAGAAAAACAAGGCTTAAAAATAATTTTAAAAACAAATAATATTTGCTTAAATTATTTTTAATATATTATGTAAAATATACTTAAAATATAAAACAAATAAAATATTTAGACAAATATGTGATTAAGTAAATAATATTTATTTTCAAATAAATAATATATGAAAATTATTTATTAGACTTGCATTTTTATTTATTTATTTTGTAGTTTCTTTTAATGATTTTTTTATTTATAGTTATTTTTAATTAAGTAGTTTCATATGAAAATTTTAATTATTTATGTGTCAAATAGTTAGTTTGACAAATATCAAATTTTATCTCAATTAAAGAGTTAGATAATAAATGATAATCACTTATTTAAAATTAAATTTACGACCACAAGTAATTATATATATCGATTGTCAAAGATGATGTGTATGTATATATTAGACTAACACCCGCATGTTGTCGCGAGCAAAGAGAAAGGCCAAGTAACACGGAAAATATTCATAAAATATAAGAGGATCAAGGTTTACAGCGTTGAAAACAAAGATGAGGAGGTATTCTTGGGCTCCACATGTTTCTTGGAAAATATTTTTCGTAATTTCTTCTATTTGGTACATCTAGAAAAATTAGTCAAAATAAAATATTTTTCTAATTAAAGAAAAAATTAAATTATTTATCAAAAAAATGACTTTTCATTTTAAAAATAAAAAATTATTTTTCGAACTGTAACAAACTCATTCAAATAAAAAATAAATAATATAAATATATATATTTATTATAATTAGTTATCAATGATATCGTCTTCAGTCATCATTGAGTGGAACCTATAAAAAATTGTCATTTTTGATATATTTTTTTATATTAAATAATAAATAGTATAAATATAAAATATTTATGGTCTAAATTCTGTTATAATCTTATTAATAAAAAAATCAATATTATTTTATAATATATTTCAAAAATCAGAAAATATATTATTCAAAAAATATTTTCTCAGAAAATATTTTCGTTAGACAAATTATTTTTCATGAAACAAATAAAGCCTTAATCATTTTTGCTTTTTCATGTGTCCTCAAAACTCAACGTGATGCAAATATAAGCATGTAAATAGAGGAGAGTCTGATAATGAATGGATAAATAAAAAAGCGATAGTATAAAGGCAAATTTAGTACCCCCTGTGCATTTTCTTCATAGTAAATTTTAAGTCGCTGACTTCGTCATGCAAAGTTAAGGGGACGATTATGAAGTTTGCTTAGGCTATGATTCAAACCAAAGGCCTTGACAGGCATGCGATTTATTTTATTTTATTCTATTGCTAATGGTGAAATCTGAAACATTTAGGCTTGAGGAGTTGAGGGAGTATGAAAGGCTAAACAATTCTAAATTTGTTCATCAGCATAAAAAAAATTTATTAACTCGAAATGATATTTCAAGTGTTTGATCTGCTATTAAGTTAATAATTATTTAGAAAACTTTGGTCAACCCATATATCTGAGTCATGAAATGATCAGATTAAATGCTTATCTCTCAAATTATGAACCAAGCTATTTTGCAGGGTGATTATTATTTTCTGATTCCATATCAGTAAATTGATATTAGATTTAATAACGATTATTTATTAAATTTGATGATCTTTGCTTATACTGGAGGATACTGTTACATCCAGGATGATGTTGTCCTGCACGAGAGGGGAGTAAAGACAAAAGATATTGGACTTAGAAAAGTACGGCACATGTACTATGACACCGTTTTGGAAGAGAGGGAGTGAAGACAAAAATTTTTGAAAGCCCTGAATCAAATAAAATGGCGCGTTTTGGCAAATGAAAATGAAGAGAATGGGCCTAAAATGAAGTATTAAACAAAAGAAAATGAAGAAAGTGGACCCAAAAGGAAGCATTGAAGAATAAAAAAAAATAGAGCCTTCAGTAGGACGATGTTCCCCCATCAAGCAGCTCCCCCAGTTGACCTCAAGAGGCCCATTTGTTTCAAAATTGTCATAATTAAAGGTGCTGTAGCAAATACTGTGCCCATTCTGGTTCCATTTTATTGTACATATATACTATATTAAATAATTATTATTACTATTATTTTTATAAAATATTAATTATATATTTCAATAAAAAACGATATAGTAAATTATCTAAAAAAAATCATCATCATTTAAAATTTAGTTATAATAATTTTGAATTTAACTATTATGTCACTTGTAATTGTAATATAACTCCAAAAAAATAAATATAATTCAAGTTAAATTATGTATGATCACTATATACAAATCAATGAAATACTGGTTTCATCCAATTTTGATAAAATATTTTTTCTTTTTAGTTTTTCTAAAAATATAGGTCACTTTTCTTTTTTTATTGTCAGTTTAATGATTAAATATTCTTCATTAGTTAATATAAATATCATCACTTATAATTAATATTTACTTTCTTGACTTTGAAATTGTACATTACTGTACAATTTTTTTCAATACAAAATTCCTTTTTATTTGAATCTAAAAAATTATCATTTTCATCCTTATTTTTTTTGTGAGTTGGCAAGTCCACCACATTTAAATTATTGTACACTATATTAAAAGTCCACTAAGAATATTTTAACAAGCAAATGGTTAAAACTAACGATATTAATTAAAAAACTGAATTTCTAAATCTTTTTGCAAATTGAAAAAATTCTAATTTTAAATAAAACTTAAAATGTGGCAAGTTTCAGTAATTTAATTATATACATATTTAAATACATATTAAAAAATTTAAAAATAAAGTTTGCAGAGATTTGTTTTATAATAAAAGAGTTTTTTTTTTTTTTAAAAAAAAACTGTTAACTGCATTTCAACTAAGCCCTTCTTTTTCTCTCCACTATCATGTTTCCTAGCATTAATACGGATTAACCACCCTAACTCTTGTTCACAAATATTAGCTCATCTCTTATTCACTCTTTGATTTTTCTGGGCTTCCTGTTACAAAATACATACAAGTGATTAACTTTATCTCTATAATTTTTTTTGTCTTTTGCTGTCGTGATCTCCATCCATAGAAGGTTGGTACCTTTTCTTTCTTGCTCCTAGTAAACACTAAGTTGAGACAATTATCTATTCACTTCGACATGCCAATCAATTATGTTATAATATTGAGTTCTTTTGCATGAATAGTGGGCCTGAATAGGATGGTTGATATTACCTAATGCCTTTCATATCTTTTTAATTTCTTTTTGTTTTGCTGGTCACTTGAATTTGTTCACCCATTGATTTTTATACTCGGGAAGGGGTCCTTAAATTGCCAAAGGAATTCATGTTCGCTATTTTGTCTTTCGTCTTTCTGTGCCTTTAGTATTTGCAAACATGGATTTTTGAATTGCCAATGAACTTTAATCACTTTCTTGCTTGGAACCAAATTTGCATTTGGCCATTTGTTGGCCTTGGGTGGTTGCTTGGACCCACTATTGTTATTTTAAGTTGGTTAGCAGGTCACCCAAAACACCGACGCCTCAAGGGACTGTTTCTATAGATATAAAAAAAATTATTAAGCCTTAAACTATGAGAAAGATTCCTTGTTATATGTTACACTTGTTCTATTTATACTAAATGTTCCTCTTATTTAGCAATTGAATTATGAATATGAAATTACCCTAAAAATTGAATTTGCTAAATTAATTAAATAAAGATGAAATTATTTAAATAAAGCTGAAATTATTTAAATAAAACTCTTATATAATTGATTTCTAGGAAATTTAGGTACACAATAATATTATTTCATAAATATACTAAAAACTTTATTTCAAATGTGAATGAATTATACTTGAAGATAGATTTTTCTAAATTTCTCAATATTCTCTCTCAAACAATATTGAGTCTATTAATACTAAAATTATAACTACTTTTATGGTTATAAAATTTAATAAAAAATACATTAAACTTATAAATAATCCTTAAATATCTCTACAAGTCAACCATACTTTCAAGGTCTCAATTTTCTAGTTTAATGTATTCGGACTAACCTTAAATTTTCACTTTCGTTTCATCATCTAGAATCTCAGGTCTTGTATATATGTGGTCATTTATACACACAAGCCAATTAAACTCAAATAAGTTAAATCAAGAAACCCAACATAACTGAAGTAAAATCTCTTCATATACTTATGGAATAAGTATTGGGTTTCATCCTAATCCCAATAATTAAAGAATTAGTTCATCTTAGAAGAAAAAAAGAAACAAAAATGGAAGAATCTGTTGAATTGAGTAGAAGAATTTTTCAAAAAAAGATCATAATTAACAAAATCAAGGAAAACCTTAAGAAAAAACTCTTCAACCTTCACAAAATCTATTTCTAAAACTAAGTGTAGAGGTTGAATTCACTTTTCTCTCTCTCTCTCCAAAACTCTTCTTTTTCCACTCATGTCTACCCAAAATAGGTTTCACCTCATTTTAAAAGCATCCTGCAATTACATTTAAAAATATGAATCTAATCCCTTATATAACCCAATGCATGGGCTATGTCGCGGTCCACACACGATCTACTAATTACACATATGCTTTTGTTGACTGATTAACTCTGCTGGTCAATACATACTCAATAGCAACACTACTAAAAATCACAATTTCAGCTCCTTTTTTGAGAAATTCTTGCGTCATATAAAACAACTAAAAAATAAACTAATTATAAAATAAAGTTTCTATAAAAATCAAAAAAATTTCTAATTTATAACTCAAAATATATGCTAAAAATATTCTTATAAGAAATCCAACTCTACTTTATTCTTTCTATAATTGTGATGCAAACCAAATGAACTTTGTTTTATATTTATAGATTTTTAAATATACTTTTATCACTTAAATTAAATTAGCCTTAATCTACTCATTTATTGATTAATTTAGCCATATATGTGTGTGTGTCTATATTATATATAGATATAGATATACACACATGTGTACATGTGTGTGTGTGTGTATATGTATATACATATATGTGTGTGTGTGTATATATATATATATATATATATATATATATATATATATATATATATATACATACACACACACACAAAGATATATATATATAACCCACAGGTCCCTGGATCGAAACCAGACTCTGATACCACTATGGACTATCTCACCATACAACTATGACTATGAACTACATATACGTATGACCATGATCAGTAGCAACAGACTACCAAGTCATATGAGTAGTTTATCAGTATGACTATGGCTTTCTAGGCATCTCCTTGACACTTTGGCACTGTCCTATAGCCTAGTACTCACAAAGAGCTCCACAGTCCTATTGATATGCCCACCAACGGCTTCCACAGTTCTCTTAGTATGATGAAATAGGAGATTATGGTTATCAAAGAAAAGGAGAGAAGAAGAAGATGGTAGGGGATCAAATAATACTATCAAAGACAATTGGCTATGTGTTTTTTAGAAACTCATGATTGAAGAAAAAGAGATTTTATTCAAGTCGAACTTATCTTATAAATGAGAGAATTCTTCCTTATATAGACTTAGAAGAGATAAGATTCTCTCAACAAACATAAGTGGTCAGCTAATACAGACAAACTTTAATAATTATTACAGATAAACACAAGTGGCCAGCTAGACATACCTTAGTGGCCAAATAAAAGAAAGAGCCAGCAATTATTACAAATAAACAAAATAAAGAGCCAATTGTAAAAGCTAAACAATAAAGTAGATGACTCATCCTGCTTTTGGTAAAGCAGATTCCTTCTTATCCCTTTCTAATTGGCTCATGAGAAGGTGACAAATTCATGATCTTGTAGTCTTCTTCTTCCATTTCTGTTTGGACTTTGGCATTTACCTTTTCTATGACAATAAGATTTTCCCCATACTTTTGGTATATATCCTCAGGCTCATAGGGATCCTATGAATACAGTTCTGAGAGCTGACTGTCCAGTGGCTTGAGTTGTTGAGGAGGAAAGTCTTTCCATTCCTGACACTTAGCATTGAGCTAATTTTTGTATCATCGAGGAAGAGTATCCCATGGTGCGTCCTCAACTAAGGTTGGTCAAATTTCAATAAGAATAGTTTATTTCTTTCGAACATGAATCTCTAAAATTCTCTAAACTGCTCATGGTGATCAATAGCATCTGTCCATAGAGAAAATTGATTCTCCTTGTAATAATGTAAACACCCTAGTATTCGAGGAGTCATGCCTGATGGGCCAACAAAGCAGGGCCGATGAACTGTATAGATAGCCCTTTTGTTTAGGGTTGTTGCATTAGAACTGTAGGAAATCCTTGCCTTCATAGCATCGATCCATTTGTCAAGGGGTTGAAACCATTCTAAGAAAGTAATGAGATGAGGGTTATGATAAACCCTTCTTTTGAGCTTCTCCAAATATTGACCAAAATGTAGAGGCCTTACTTCAATGGCTATGGTATAAAGATGAAGGAAATACCATAGATCTTCACCATTGCTTTTTGGAATAATGAAGGGGCTATTTTAAGACCAAACGACATTACTGTCCATTGGTAGTGTATGTTTGGAATGCAAAATGTCGTTTTGTGCCTATCTTCTAGAATAATGCCTAACTGCCAGAATCCTGCCTTTAAGTCAAACTTAGAAAATACTTTTCCCTGTGACAAATGAACAAACAGTGAGAAAATTTTTGGTAAAGGGAATTTATCGTGTCTGAGGAAGTGATTTAAAGGTTAATAATCAATGACAAGTCGTTTCTTGCCCCTGACATCTTCTGATCTTTTATTAACATAAAAGGCCTAGAAGCCCATTCAAAAGTAGTAGGCTCAATAAGTTCATGGGCTAGAAGTTGAGAACATTCCTGGTAAGCTAATTCTTGCTCCTCAGGATTCATGCCAGGATGAGAAGCCTTTGTTAGGTTAACATCCTTATTGAGCTTAAATGGTAGGGATATGAAAAAGGCTGGATTGGTCCATAATGGTTTTGGATTTTTGGATAGGAATTCAGTGTGGTTTTCGGTACAATATAGGTCTTTTATGGTTTGGATTATATGGGTAATGGTTGGTGAGAGTTGGGCCAAACTAGTCTGTATGGTGAATAAGGAAGTGATTGTGGTATAGGGCTGAAAATAACTTCGAAACTTAAGGCCCGTTGGAAGGACTCTTAACTTAGCAAGCTTTCAATAAAGATCAAAGCCTACGACCAAGTCTTTGTCTGCCAAAGATGACCTAAGGAACTTCGCATGGATTTTGCAGCCTGAGAAAAATTGAACAGTAATGGGTTTAGCTATAATGAGGCCCGTATGGAAAACTTCTCCATTTGCAGCCCTAAAGTACTTCTTGTAAGGTTTCCAATATTGGGCTAGTAAGACCTTGATATTCATGACAGAAATATGGGCTCGTGTGTCCATGAATGCTACAACTTTGATAGGCTTGAAAAATGGTTCAGGAAAAATCTGAACAAAGACCAAAGGAACTGGATGGTCTTCATCAAGTGTAATTCTGTTATTGGAGCCACTGAAAGAGGAGTCAATGAATAACTGCCTGAATAGGCTAGTTCATCTTCTTCGGAAGAAGAATCTTGGATAGTAAAAACTGTTTCATCTGAAGGCTCATTTTCAACAGAGAAAAGGGACTATACATCTGCATTCTCTAGGTTTACAGCAGATGAAATTTGAATTTGTTGGATAATCTTTGCTGCTTGTTGAGGCTTATTGGGACATCGTTTTGCAAAGTGACCCTTCTGTCCATAGATGTAGCATCTGTTAGATTTTCGCCTTCCCCTGTACTTCTTCCATTTGAAATATCTCCATTTTTTTTTTGAGCTAGAGCTCTTAGATTTGAGCTTTAAGAAATGCTTCTTTTTCGTGCTTGGATAGACACAAATATCTTCATTCCCCTTGCACTTGATCACTAAATCCATTCTCCTACAGGACTTTTTAAGAGAAGGATTTTTTTATTTGTCAAGCATTTGGACAATCACCTTTTGTTCACTGCATAGTTTCTCAAGGCTCTGTATTATTAATTGATACATCTTTTCGAATGAAAGATTGTTGACAGATTTATCCTTTTGTGTCATGATTTGATGAATGGAAGTTGTTAGAAGATCTGGCAATGAGGTGATAAAAGCTTCTTTTAAATATGGATGTCCCCATCTGCCTAATTGGTAGAATTTTTTAGCCATCCTCTGATAATGGAGATCAAGGTCTTTCTTTAACAGGGAACAACACTTTATCTAGAAATACTTTCGTCTAATTATGTCATTTCCTTCTTAGGGTTTGCCTGCAAATTCTGCGTAAAGAATACCCAACAATTCAGACTCTCCAAGACATTGTACTATAGTAAGCTTTGAGTATTCATCCATATATACATATATATACATGTATGTATGTATGTATGTACATACATACATATATACATATACATATACATATACATACATACATATCCATATACATATATGTAGGTATATGTATACATACATACATATCCATATACATATATGTAGGTATATGTATACATACATACATACATATATATATATATATGGATAAAATTATAATATTGAATATTAATAATTCAACTAATGGGATACATTAATATGATCCTCTCACCTCACAAATTGTATTGGTTTCCAAAAACTTACTGTGTATATTTTTATTATAGCAATACAAACATCTTAAATTCTTTGTTTTTGGTGGTGTATCCAATGGCCATTATTCATCCTTGTCAGTTTAATTCTACTACAGTCACACCACAACTTAACCTATCATAAAAATCAACACAAGCTTGAAGTTTAAGATGCAAGCGAGTCAAGTTAAGGGTGTGCCATATGTTTCTAATATCTAGTAGGACATAAAGAGAAGATAGAATGATGGATAAAACAGTGTACTTGACTATGAAGGTTGAATTCAAATGTCCCTCATTATTAAGACACCTTAAAATCATTTCACAATATAGATGTAACAAACTAGCTATTCTCAATACAAATAAAATGGTAATTAGAAGAATCTGGATTTATTTCATATTTCAAAAATAGAATATGAATAATCCAAAAAGGATCAACAAATCTTGACATTGTAGGAGTGCATCAATTAATTAGACAACAATGAGAACACAAAAATATTGCAAAATTTAAAAATAAATGCCTATTATAATTTTAACATTTATAACTCAAATGAATAGATGATTTTATAGAAGTTTGTAATTTAATTCTTATATTTACAGAGAAATCAAAATAATTACTTGCAATAGTCAGTTTCCTCCTCGAACCTCCCATCTATTGCAACATTAGAACCAAGAAAATGTAAAGCTAGAAAAGACAAAAAACATTTAGCTATGTTTGGTACTATATAATCAAATGTGTTATAAGTAAATTGAGTAACATGTTAGCATACAAAGGACGCATCATAACTCAGAGTGTTATCATTTATCAATCATGTTATGTACCTAATTCAATATAATACAAAAATACAATCCGATTAGAACATGACAACATGCTTAAGGTCCTAGTTCTATGAGCTATAAAAAATACAAGAACTCTCCTCTAACCTTTTACCTTTTACACTTTCTATCTAATCTACCTTTAGCTTCCCTCTTTATGCCTTAGAATATTTGCTTTTATGCAACTTATCTTACCAAATTTTTTAATAGCCGGTGCAACTCTTGATAAAGAGGGACATTCCAAAATAAAAGATTCCATTTGCTTCCATAGTTTTGTCTCGTAAAGGCATATTACAAAAGAATGTAAAATTTATCTAACTTTGTTATTTTCCTTTGAACTTTATTTTTATTAATACTAACATTATTTTCTCAACAAGGAAGGACTCTTAGAGGCAACATTAAGTTGGAAGATGATTTGGATCCTCTAGCTAAGAAATCAAAACCTTCTATAAAATTGAAGCCGCTTGTGCCAACAACTATCTGCTTTTCAAAATGAATTAAGATTTATAGTTCCTTTCTCTACTTAAATAGTTTTCCATATTTCATTTTTTTTTCTTCCAAATATCAACTGTATTCATGTAGCCTTCTTCTAAACAGACCACTGACTCAATGGTTGTAGAAATTAATGACAATGCTTCTATCTTAAGATATGAACTTTCATCCTCTGAGATTTCTGCCACTATTAATGCAACCGACCATCTAGTTATTCCTAATGATCTTAAGGGTACTATTGAGGATAATGTTCTTATGTTTTGTTGTTCACCACTCACTTCAATAAGGGTATATATTATTTTTTTGTTACGTTCCTTCTATTTTTTTATACTTTCTTTTTTGTGTCGCATTTGGCAAATTTTCCAAATTACTCGAGTAACCTCTTTGACAAAAGACGTGTTGAACTTTTTTTTTTTTGACAAAGCAAACCCTATTTTAGACTTGAATGCAATGTTATTACTATATTTGAATTACATATTCCTTTTATAAATTAGGGTTTGGCTTTAATTGTAAATATTTTAACTTTTATTATCACACACCACCTTCTACAAGTGCCATGCCTACTTCAAATATGATGGTACCTTCTCTTGTTACTATAGCATTGTTCCTTACTATTGTGGCACTAACATCTCTCCATTAAGCGAGGAAAGCCATTGCAAGCAACTTCAATCTAAGTAAAAATTTTTTTGGTGCTTAAGGTAGGCAATTTTTATGGTATAATTAGTCTTTTATATGACTTCATAAGTAACCTTCTTATATGTTTTTGTAGATAACACTTGATGATGACGCTATAAATGTACTGGTTCTCTACTACCTCATTAATCTTGATCTTAAGAACACCTTTAATACGGTTGTGTCAAATAATATCATGAACCAAAATCCAAGCCATACCAACACTAGGGAGCGAAAAGGTTTAAAGCCTCTGAAACTAGTTGCATGCCTAATTATTCTAGGATGGAGCCCATTTTTAAGCTTTCTAATACTTTAAATATAATATTTATACTTATTGGCCCATAAATATTTCTAGCTTTCATTTGCTCCATTGTAGATTCTTAGGATAAAACAAAATGGAAGGTAGGAATTTAACTAAGCTTAATCCCAAACACTTCACAAAATCACTTTCTTACATTATGCTATATAGTGATTTAATTTATTTCTTATCATGTCATAACTATGGGAGTCTAGAATTACAAGTCAATTCCTTTTTATCCTTTCCTTTTCTTACTTTTTATTAAACATAAAATCTTTACCATTTACACAACTCTAGAATCAAGGATCCACTTGAGGTCATTCTAACTATAACGTTTTTTTCATTATCAAAGTATTTAACATTTACATCACATGGGCAATAAATCTTAGTATATGCCTCAACATCATTTCCATTAATCATTAACCATAATTCATTTTTATATTATATTAACCTTGGACATTTACATTATTACTTATTTATAACATAAACATTACAGAGGTTACTAAGAATACAAAATCATATATATAACATTTATTTTACTTATACATCAATATAGGCATTTATGAAGAACAATGTAGTGCATTAATAAAACATGATACAAAACTTAAAGCCTTTAACTTAATCATTTGATCATAGAATCATTCCTATGCTTATCCTACAAAATATTTTATTTATGAGGGTAAGATCTTTATGGGAAACTCAGTGAGGAATTTATGTCGTTCATATATATGCTTACATGCCTTAACATTAATGCATTTTTGTCTACATGGCATAACATCTACATACATCAATTACATAACATATCATTACATATACGAGTAGTCAAGTCCAAAGAAATCCTTGCTTAGTTTACTTAACATTCCATGTACAAGAGAGGTTTCTCACCAACCGTGCTCATAAGAGAGTTGTGTCACCAATCATGACATCTTACTTACACAAGAGGGTTGTCTCACCAGATGTGTCTTTTACTTATCTCTTATGTAGGAGAGTTAGCCATGTCATGCATGCACATCCTTTCATTCATTTGATGTAGGTTTCAATCCTTTCATAACTAGATATTACTTTTTGGGTTTCCACTTCTTTCTTAAACTATCCTTGCATCATGTTGCATTTATACATAACATTGCGTCATGACATTTCATGTCATTTCATAATAATGCATATGGCTTTCATGTTAACATATCTTAGACTATTATGGCCTATACATTTAAACTCATGATGCATTTATGTAATGGCAAGGAAAAACAACTAAAATCCCTCATATTTCATTGCTAGCCTCAGTTTTTCCTTATTTGGCTTTACTTTTTATTTATCTTTTCACTTTAGCTTTGCTTGCTCTTAGCTTTATCCTTAATAGCTTTTAATCATCTCACCCACATACATGCCTAAATATAGATATGCATTACATTATTACTATAACATCTTAGATACAAAGAGTTACTCAAACTCATATATATAAAGTCCAAAATATCAATCAAGCATGTAATATAATTATCATTAGTTTAAAACTTATAACTTAACTATTATCCTTCATACTTAGCTCATCATCACCATTTTCCTTTTATCTCATACATAGTTTTAGTATTAACATTACCATTTAGTTATATAATAACCATAGTTAGAATCCTTAATTCATTACATAATCATCAATTTATACTTCTAAATTCATTAACATTCTCATTTCCTATCATAAAAACATCCTTATACTTATTAAGATATTCGTGTGTTGCCCTATGACACCAAGAAGGGGGGTTGAATTGGTGGTTTGTTTTAAAATTAAAAAGAAGGTTTATGTGTTTAGGAGGTAAAGAAGTAGATGAGAAGAATCAACATAAATGTTTATAGTGGTTTGGGCGTTAACAAACCCTACGTCGACTCCTTAATTTTGCACAATTAGTATTTCACTCAACTAAATAGGTGTTTCCAAGCTCACACAATACTTATACAACTTGTGTTTTATGGCTCTCACAAAACCCTTACAACTTGTGTTTTCTAGGCTCACACAAAAAACCTTTCACAAGTGTTTTATATAGGCTCACACTTCAACCTCTTACAAAAGTTTTAGAATCTAGGCTAACTCTCAACCTATTTATAATGGTGTTTATTGGTCACACCAAACAATCAATAACAAATTAAAGAAGAGTGAAAGAATAAGTAACAAATTGGCAAGAGTTGGGTTATAATGAATTGAATTCTTTTATATTTACATTAGTTTGGTAGAATATTTATAATCCACATCCACTAAAGAAACATTACTCTAAAACTATACCCAAATCTCTAAGTTGTATTAGACAGATTTTGCATTAAATGCTTGTTAGGCATAAGTCTCGGTCGCTACTATCATTTCGAAGTCGCAAATTTTCAATTTGCATTGAGGAGCCGAAAATCACTATAGAGAACCCTATTTTGTGTCTAATAGGTAGTCCACATGTCCTTCATCCATTGATTGTTCGAGAAAAATAACTATTGTGTTCTACTTGCTACTTAAAAGTCACAGTCGTGAGTTGGCTTTGCCTTGGGCGTGGCTGAGATCGCGAATTCCTCTATTTGGAGAGGAAACTTAAACTTCTTACATCGCAATCACAATAAAATTTTCACCTTCATGATTTTTGATTTTCAATGATTCCTTTGTACACTTGACAAATTGTGGCTGTGGCTTTAGTTCCCTGCTTTCTCACTATGAAATTTGCAGTCGCGACCTTATACGTGAATGCCATCGCAAATTCCTCTGTGACTAAACCTTTTTTCCTTCGGCTAAGTCGTTGCTACGAATTGGTCTATGAATTCGTCTAGCCTAACTCCATCTATTCTTATAGCTTATTTGTGATAGCGATTTAGAGGATGCACACCGCAAATTTTAGATGACCTTGTCAAGGTTGGAGATTTTGATTTCCATCCAACTTTTAATGAAAAAACTATCTTATAAACTACACACTTAATGAAAACATTAGCACTGATCAATCTCTATTTTCAAGATAAAAAAAAGGTTCATGACTTAGGTTTGACCAACCTAGTCCAATAATCTCCCCCTTTTTGATTTTGACAACTTAGATTGATCTTAAGGAAAATCAAATGCATGAGTTGTGAAGTTGGGATAGTCAATGATGAAATGATCAATAAATACTTAAAGAATCTCTAGTCAATGATCAAAAAAAGATTCTAACTATTCTAAGTTTGTAAATGCTCCTCCTCAACTTATACTTCTCTTTAGTACATTACTTATTTTCTCTCCATACTTCTCTCTCCCCCTTTGGTAAGATCAAAAAGAGGGTTAATATGGAAGAATAAATGAAATGCATAAAGGTGAGATAAAGTGATCATAAGGAGAAAATAATAACTCACATAATTATGAGAGTTGCAATCACACAACATAACATAAAAAATTGCAATCACAAAGCATATGAGATAAAGAATTACAAATCAAACACTTTTATTTATTTATAAAACTGTGGGATCAATAACATTTACATCAAGAAATTTAAAAACAAAACAAAGAAAAAAGAAATAGAAAACCCAAAGACAATCTAAAAGATAAGAAAACTATCATCATCTCCATAATCATCTTGTTCTTCATTTTCTCCTTCTCCCTCAGCTTTATCACCCACCTCAACTTCTTAATTGTCCTCCTTTTTCAGTATGTCCTCCCAATCCTCAAAATTTGGAAGATGGTAGGGAAGTGCATCAACTTTCTCTTGTAAATCCACCAAGTCACTGTGTAGGTGGGAAAGGAGGAGAAATCTTCTCTTGAGCATCCTCATCACCTTGTCTAATTTTCGATTGATGGTGGTAAGAGAGATTTTAGACTTAGGTTTTGGTTGAGGAGGTAAGATTGGTTGTTCTCCTTTTTCAATAACAAAAGTTTTTCTTTTGGAGGCTTAGGATGTTTCTAACCTTTTGGCTCCAAAAGTACCCAAAATATAAGCATAGGAATTTGGGTGAATAGTTTTTGCATTGATGAGGTAAGTGAGGTCTAAAAAGTTTTGAGAGGGAAAAAGCTTCTTAGTGAAAAATTTTTCATTTTCCTCATTAAGAGCACCAACATATCGGTAGATGACAGTTACATAAGAAGGGATAAGAAACTGACTCTTTAATTTAGTGCACATGTGAATTAGTTGATCCATATGATAATGGCCAGTTTGTATAGGCTTATTTTTGACAAGATAGAAAAGAAAAGCAAGATCCTTTTGAGACACCTTTTCGTTACCATCCCCTATTACATTAACAAAGAAGGTGATGACATGATGAAATAGCCAAAAAGGTAGCATTTAGATGTATTTGGCTAAGGAGGTTTTAGGGTCATGTTTGGTCACATTGGAAATCTCGAACCAAAACTCATAATAGATAACATTAAGAGCAGAAATGATGAATGGAATGTCATCTCCGACTTAAAAGTTGAAACGATTGGATAATTGTTCACAGGTGATTAAAAAAGGGTCTCCAAAAGCACGAAATACTAACCCGTATTAGCCATCATGAGATTCTACACTCTGACTTATAGTCACAGTATAAATGAACTCTCACACGATTTCTTCATATCCGTGCTCGTCACAAAATATGAATTCATTCCACCCCAGGTTTGAAAGAAATACATGGATTTTGTCTTTGATGCCCAACAACTCAAGAAGAAAAATAGACGGGATTTTGTTCGGTAGAATGATCTTGGAGGCATTCGCCTTATAACGATACTTTTCTTCTTTTGTAATCCCTTTCATCTAGTGTAGAGCCGAGGGTTTAGAAGGTTGTGCTACTGCCTTTCCCTTCTCTGCTCTTAAAGCTTTCTTGGGAGCCATTTGAGAATGAAGAAAGATTTATAGGTTTTAAGATTAAGGAAGAAAAGAGATGAAGATATTTGGTAGGAATGAGTAAAAATACTATTTAAGGGGTTTATATAGGCCAGGAAAGGTGTGAAAATAACTAAAAATGTTTAGAAATGAATTAAATAAAGGAGTGTAATTGGTTGACAATCAAATCACTTAAATGTATGACAGTTACTCAATTTCGCGACTGCCATTTGAAAGTTACGACTGTTAATTCTAAAAAATGTACGTAATAGACAAAAAATCCTTAGGAAATAACAGATTCAATGGTCAAAAGTTTTGAAATTTGAACAAATTTGCAGTGGAGATGGAAAGTCATGATCGCGAATCGATGGTTGTCAACTGAAAGATAAGTACCTGTAATTCGTGACAGTGAACTACAGAATAATGATTGTAAATTACAATGCAAAAAGATAACTATGAAATTTTAAGACTTGACATTCAGAACTGCGACCCACTTTGATATTTTGATGTTTAATTCATGCAAGTTGGCATTGAAAAGCATAATTGCTCATAAAATTTGAACATATAAAGGAATAAACATCATATACACCATACATGGCAATCATTCAATATGGAATAATGCAACACATTAGAATGATATAATTTTTCACTATAGGGAGCTTTCATCAAACATTCCCAATTCTCTTTTAATAAAGTTCATCCTTTCTTCATTGAGAGGTTTAGTGAAAATGTCCACAAGTTGATGATTTGTGTCCATAAATTCTAACACAATATCATCCTTTTGAACATGATCTCTAAGAAAGTGATGCCTAATGTCTATATGTTTGCTTCTAGAGTGTTGGATGAGATTCTTAGAAAGATTTATTGCACTAGTGTTATCACATTTGATGGGAATGTGATCAACAACTTCACCATAATCCTTTAATTATTGTTTCATGCAAAGTACTTGGGTTACATATACAGCTTTGGTGGTGGATAAGACAATTAAAACTTATTTTTTACTAAACCAAGAAACTAAACATTTCTCTTATAAATTGCCAAGTTTCAAAAGTGCTCTTCTTATCTAAAAGACTACTGACATAATTTGTATCTAAGTAACCTATGAGACTAAATGAAGAATCTATAAGATACCACAACCCTAAATGTAATGTGCCATACAAATATTTGAAAATTCTTTTGACAACATTCAAATGAGTTTCTTTGGGACAAGATTGAAATTTAGCACACATGCATACACTAAACATTATATCAGGTCTAGAAGTGGTAAGATAAAGTAGAGAACTGATCATATCTCGATATCTCTTCTCATCAACCGTCTTACCTGATTCGTCCTTATCCAATTTGATGGTAGCACTCATTAGTGTTTTTGCTCCTTTACATCTATCCATGCCAAATTTCTTGAGAATGTCCTTTATATATTTGGCTTGGTGATGAAGATCCCTTCTTTAGTTTGCTTGATTTGTAGACTAAGGAAAAACTTGAGCTCTCCCATCATACTCATCTCGAATTCCCTAGTCATACACTTAGCAAAATCCTCACATAGAGATTCATTAGTAGCACAAAAAATGATGTCATCAACATAAATTTGTATTATTAGTGTATCATGATTATGCCATTTTACAAACAAAGTTGTGTCAATCTTTCCCTTTTCAAAATCATTTTTCAAAAGAAAAGAATTGAGCCTTTCGTACCATATAAGGCTTTATTCAATTTAAAAACATAATTTGGAAAACTACGAGATTCAAAGCCAGGAGGTTGTTCAACATAAACTTCCTCCTCTATGACACCATTTAGAAAAGCACTCTTGACATCCATTTGAAAAAGTTTAAAATTCATATGACATGCATAAGACAAAAGAATCCTAATGGCCTTTAACCTTGCTACAAGGGCATGGGTTTCATCATAGTCTATGCCTTCCTCTTGATTGTAACCTTTAGCAACCAATTTAGCTTTATTCCTAATGATGAACTCTTGATCATCTAACTTGTTCCTAAACACCCATTTGTAACCTACAATAGGGTGCTCCTTAAGTCTAGGAATAAGTTCCCACACATTATTTCTCTCAATTGGTTAAGTTACTTTTGCATAACAACACCAACTCTTATAATCAAAAGCCTCATTAATAGATTTTGGCCCAAATTGAGAAATAAAGGCAAGATTATTATCTAAAGTATTGAGTTGAGATCTAGTGCTTACACCCTTTGAAGTATCACTAATGATTAAGTCTTTGGGGTGATGCTTGGAAAATCTCTAATTTTTAGGAAGATCTTGGTTTGGTGATTTCACTTAATGATGTTGAGGATCTTTTTTTTCTCTTGATGATTTACTTTCATCATGGGTCTCATCCTTTTCTCTTGTAGTATCCTCTAAGTATAATTTCTCAAAATCACCTACAATATCATCAATCAAAGAGCCTTTCCCAAGATTAAGCTTACTAGATTAATCAAACACAATATTCATAGACTTTTCAACAACCATTAAACTCTTATTAAAAACCCTATAGGCTTGCTAGTGGTGGAATAACCTAAAAAGATGCCTTCATTAGTTTTTGAATCGAATTCCTAAGATTATCCTTGGTATTCAAGATATAACACTTACATCTAAAAACTCTTAGGTATGCTAACTTGGGCTTTCTACCATTCCATAGCTCATAAGAAGTTTTATTAAGAATGAGTCTTTTGAAAACTCGATTTGCAATATAACTCAAAGTATTGATAGCTTCAGCCTAAAAGAATTTGGCAATGAATACTCATTGAGCGTAGTTCTAGCCA
>CATIWR010049467.1:0-40239 GCA_949677035.1 Omphalea diandra | reverse complement strand
GGATTTGGCAACAATATTTCACAAGAATGTAGATAATACATAAATATACAACTTTCAAGTTTGGACCATCATCAAATTTTGAATCTATGGCCATCAAATTCTTAGAAAATAGAATTAAAAGAAATGTGAGGTTTCATCCCGGTACAGGGTCAGTCCTAATCAATGAGCCATATCTTTTTCCACACAACAAATGAATCAAAACTAATTTATAGATATTTAGAAACGATATAGAGCTACAAGTTTCATGTTTTTCACTTTGTCAAAATCAGAATATAAGGCCATCAAATATAAGAAAATAGAAGACTGAGATCATCTCAGTTTGTATGTGACCCAATCCTACTGAAGGAACCATATCTCTTCACACACACAAAATCAAGTAAAACCATTTCATATGCATTTATATGAGACATAAAGCTATAACTTTCATATTTTGAACTTTCCCCAATTCCTTTTCTAGGGTTATGAAATTGTGAGTGCAAAATTCTGCTCTAACAGCAAAACCAATAGAATCAGCTCTTGTTCTCTTGGATTACAACTTCCATCCAAGAGTTCTACCTCAATTACTCCATAATTCTCACTAACCATACATGACGAACATGTCATGAGAGGTTAATTTCAGTTGAGAAAAAGATAAATTAACTTACCTACTGACCCATAACCAGAAAACCTTAGGCTTCCTCCTTAGGCAGCTCACTCTTCTCCCTCTCCTTCTTCTTCTTCTTCTTCTTCTTCTTCTTTTTTCCTTCTTTCTTTCTTAGCTCTCCTTCTTCTAATGTATTTCGCCCTTCTCTTCTCTTACCAAACCCTAATGGTAAAGAATCATAATTTTTATTATTATTTTAATAAGATAAAAGATTGGGGGCTTGCTTTTATTGGTTGAAAGTTAAAAGTTTTGCTTTTAGTCCCTCTTTTTCACTCCTTAAGCACCTTCATCCATCTCTTAATCCCTAGGTACTTCTTATACTATTAAATAAGCTCTATAGCACCATTATTTATGATGTTATAACATGCACATAATGTAAGACAATTTGTCATGCAACTATGCAAACATTACATATATGTTCAATTGCGCCAAATGTAAGGGTGTAAGTGTCATCGTTGTGTTTCTCCAATTCACATGTCTAAAAAAAATCATTTATCCAAAGCATATGTTCAAATATAACATAATAAAAATACATATGATTTGGGTAAAGGATGTTACACTTTGGTTGTAAGTGTTTTATTCTAAACACTAAAGGCATCTTTAGCAAATTTGACTCCAAATCCGATGAAGGAATTTTCCTTGGATACTCTACAACCAGCAAAGGGTATAGAGTCTTCAATAAGAAAACTCTTATTCTTGAGAAGTCTATGCATGTTGTTTTTTATGAATCTGATCCCACTTCTTCAAGAAAAGAAAAAGATGTTGATGATCTTGCATGTCCCATGAGTGAGCTGAATATAGAAAAAGAAATGAAAAATATGGATAAGCTACAAGAAGTGATGAGTGAGGAAAACTCAGATCAATCTCTTCCTACTCCAAAAGAAGGGTAAACTCAACTAGAAAATTATTGGGTCTTTAAGAAAGATCATCCAAGAGATCTCATCATAGGTGATCCATCAAATCAGGTAATAACTAGATCATCATTTAGAAATACATGTAATAATCTTACTTTTGTTTCTCTTAACTAGATCATCATTTAGAAATACAAGAAAACTCCATAGATGATGTCATAAAAGATAAGCATTTGGGTTCTTGCCATGGATGATGAACTCAATGAGTTTGAAAGAAAAAAAAGTGTGGACCTTAGTTCCTATAACTCAATCAGTTTGAAAGAAAAGAAAGTATGGACCTTAGTTTCTAGACCTCAAAGGCACTCCATTATTGGAACCAAATGGGTCTTTAGGAATAAGCTTAATGAGTATAGAACCATAGTTAGAAAAAAGGCTTGGTTAGTACCCAAAGGCAATAACCAAGAAAAGGGAATAGACTTTGATGAAACTTTTGCCCTTGTTGCAAGGTTAGAGGCTATTAAGATTTTACTTGCATTTGCTTCTCATATGAATTTTAATTTATATCAAATGGATGTCAAGAGTGCTTTCCTAAATGGCTACATTGATGAAGAAGTGTATGTTGAACAACCCTCTAGTTTTAAAAGTCATTGCTTTCCTAACCATGTGTTCAAGCTCACCAAAGCCTTATATGGCTTGAAGCAAGCTCCAAAAGCTTGGTATGAAAGGTTGAGCAACTTTCTTATAAAGAAAGGGTTTTCCAAAGGATTAGTAGACACAACACTCTTCTCTAAATAGAGGAATGGAGACTTATTACTTATGCAAATACATGTAGATGATATTATTTTTTATGCCACTAATGTTTGCTTATGTGAAGAATTCTCCAAAGTAATGAAAAGTGAATTTGAAATAAGTATGATAAGAGAACTCAAGTTCTCTCTTGGATTGCGAATCAAATAAGAAAAGAAGGGAATCTTCATCAACCAAGCTAAATATACTAAAGAACTAATTAAAAGATTTGGCATGAAGAACAACAAACTTTGTAAAACTTCAATGAGCACCAACATCAAACTAAGCACAGATGAATACAGTAAGGTTGTGGATCAAAATTTGTATATAGGTATGATTGGCAGTCTTCTCTATCTCACTGCATCTAGGTCTGATATCATGTTTAGTCTATATTTATGTGCAAAATATCAGCCTAATCCTAAAGAGTCTCACTTATATGATTTAAAACATATTCCCAAATATCTTAATGGTACTCTCAACTTATAACTTTGGTATCCTAAGAGTTCCTCATTTGAATTAAATGCATTTTCAAATTTTGATTTTGTTGGGTGTACGTTATATAGAAAAAGTACTTCAAGCACATGTCAATTACCAGGTAAATGTTTAGTGTCTTAGAGTAGCAAAAAGTAAAATTCAATTGTTTTGTCTACAGTTGAAGCTTAGTATGTGGTAGTAGGTCTTTGTTGTGCTCAAATCCTTTGGATGAAGTAATAACTTCTTAACTACAAGATTATTGTAAAATAAGTAGCCATCAAATGTAACATCCCTATCCACATTCATTAGCATTATCACATAAACATATTCATTGTATAAATGATATGAAATCTCACATGAACATATGCATTGGATAAATAATCATTTAGACATGTGAATTGTAGAAGCATGACAATGACACTTGCACCGTTGCATTTAGGACACTTGAACATATATGTAGTGTTTGTATAGTTGCATAACAAATTATTTTATGTTGTGTGTTTGTTATAGCATCATAAATAATGGTGTTATAGAGTTATTTTAAAGTATAAAGAGCATATAGGAATTAGTAGATAGATGGAAGTGCTTAAGGAGTGAATAATAGGGACTAAAAGAGGAAAGTGAACTTTCAACCAATAGGAATGCAACATTATGATTTTGCCCTATTACAACAGGCTTACAGGTGGAATTTTTGACCCATTAGGATCATAATTAAGGGGTTAGATGTGAGTTATATTAGAAGAGAAAGAGAGCTAAGGAATAAAGAAAGAAAGGAAGAAGAATAAGAAGAAGAAGAAGAAGAAGAAGAAGAAGAAGGAGAGGAAGAAGTGTGAGCTCCCTAGGAAAGAGTCCTATGGTTTCTAATTATGGGACAATAGGTAAGTTAATTTATCTTCTTATCAACTAAAATTAACCTCTCATGACATGCTAATCATGCATGGTTAGTAAGAATTATGGAATAATTGAGGTAGAGCTCTTGGATGGAAGTTGAAATCCAAGAGAACAAGAGTTGTTTGTGCTGGATTTTACTGTTAGAGCAGGATTTTGTACCTATGATTTCATAACCATGGAAGAGGAATTAAGGAAAGTGCAAAATATGAAAGTTGTAGTTTTATATCCACATAAATTCATATGAAACATTTGTTGCTTGATTTGGTGTGCGTGAGGAGTTATGGCTCCTTCATTAGTGCTGGTTCACAACCAACTGAGATGACTTTAGTCTTTCTATTTTCTTACATTTTGATGGCCTTATGTTCTGATTTTGATAAAGTGTAAAACAATAAATTTGTAGATTTACATCCCCTATAAATACCTGTAAATCAGTTTTGATTGATTCATTATGTGGAAAGAGATATGGCTCATTGATTGGGACTGACCTGTACCAGGATGAAAGCCCACCTTTCTTTTAATTTTGTTTTCCAAGAATTTGATGGCAATAGATTCAGAATTTGATGATGGTCCAAACTTGAAAGTTGTATATTTATGTCTGATATATACCTGTAAAATATTTTTTCCAAATCCAGCATGGTTTTTTAGATATGGTCTCTTCATGATGACTGTTTGTCAACATGTTACAAACCTGCTCATGCTAAAATTGTTCCTTTGTTTTGGTGACCTTATAGACTGAATAAGATAATGAGTAAAACATGAAAATTGTTCCTTTATATGTTTTGTAATTGATGGTAGATTACTATTGCAATTGGATTTGTACAATTTAAGATACACCTAGGAATGTAAGACCTACTCAGACTGAGATGACATTGCAAAGGGGAAAATTTTAAAATTCACTACATTTTTTATGTGTCTGATCTTGGCCTGAGATTCGAATATTGTCTCATTATGTGTCTAGTTTGTTTAAAAAAAGAATCAAGTCATTTGGATAAGTATACCTAGAGTTATTGTTGTGAGAGTGTAGCAAGCTTAGGCTGCCATATAAGGAAAATATGCATAAACACTAGGTCCACTTGCATGAATCATGTCATAGTTGCATACCAAGCATTCATAATCATTTTGACATACTTATAACCATGTATGTATCAAATGTTAGGATCTCAAAACTTTGAGGAAGTCCTAGAGAGAGAATGAAACCTACTGTAAAAATTAGTTACATCAAAAGGTGAGTAAAAATGATAATTAGATTCTAATGTGCATGTGTGTGATAATTTTATGATGCGATTATATTCTATTACATGCATATGAGATTGAATTGTTATGTTTTACATATGAATACAAGTCAAGTGAGAATTATACAGTCTCAATGATTACTTGGTATACCATTGTTATGAACACTTACATATGGAACTAAAAGGACGTTGTGACCGGCTTGTCAAACACTTGCAAATCAAGTGGAAGATGGACTAATATGTCCCACTGGTATATGTTATTAATCACATGGAAGATGGACCAATAGATCCCATTGGCACATGTTATTGATCAAATGAATCACTTGTTATATGTTAGCCAGCAAAATCAAATGTCACTTGAATCACATGAATTCTTGAGAGCAGTGTTTGCCTAACATGGTTACGACAAAAATTAATCTATTGCACTTGCACTTGCATAGTCAAATGTTATACTTGTAATGTATCCTGATGATATTTGATTGTTGGTTATGACATAAGAATCCGATTATTGTTTTTATTCATTGAGTTGCGACTCACCAAATCGCAATTGTATTTTTCAGATACCGAAGAATAGGGATTAGACACTTTGGTGCTTAGAGTTTTGTATTGAGACACATGGACCACAGGTCGTCGACTGAATTCCAACTCTCTTTCTCCTTGTGTCACGTATATACATTTAGATAGGAACTAGTTATGGTCACTAGTCTTGACATTAGTTAACATATATGTACATTAAATACATGTTTGATTGTGTATGTATAAAATCTTTATGCATATGTATTTTCGGACATGGATGCTATGAGTTTTATAAATGAAAATGGTCGTTACATCAAATATAATAACACTAATGTCATCAACTTATCTAGAAATCCTATTTAGCATTCTAGAAGTAAGCATATAGATATAAGACATCACTTTCTAAGGGATCATGTTAATAATGGTGATATTGTGTTAGCATTTATTGATACTAACCATCAATTGGAAACAATTCATCAAAAAAGAACTAGGAATGATTAATGGAGGTACATTAAGTTAGCATCAGCAGGTTCTTCTCTTTCACCCTTATTAATTCATGTGTAATCTTTATTGATTGATTGATTGATTGATGAAGTGTTATGTGAATTGATGTCAATTAAAATCTTTAGATTTTATAAACTAAGATTTTGATTACATCATGCCTTGATCAAATGTCCCTTTATTTATTGAATTCGTGACCATAACATTGAGTTCGATTAATAATCTACATCAACTTAGTTTCAAAAATGTTTACCCATTTAAAAAATCTTTTTAAGCTTGTTTTTGCCTTAGAAAATATGGCCAACGACTGTTGCGAATTTTCCAACAACCATTGTGTTGTTCATATTTTGCAACCTATGTTTATGTATACCCCCATGATCATTGTACATTTCCAATGATTGTTGTTCTTCACCTAATGAGTGTTGCGAGCAACAACCATTGTTGAATGAAGAACACATGCCTGTTTTAGCTAACAATCATGTCCAATAGCCATTGTTTCATTTACAACAATTGTTGAACACTCCCAATAGTCATATTTTTTTTAAAGGATCAAGAACCTTCTTAAACTCCTATATATATCCCAAAAAACCCTAAGTTATTTTACTCCAGCTTTTTTTGTGCTTTTGTTCTTTCTCTCCCTATATATCTCCTTCCTTTTGTTGTTTTTTGTGATTGTCATTTGCATTAGTTATCAAACACAAGCCCAATGGCACCCAAAAGTGAAACAACCAAAGGTATAAACAAGCTACTAGGAAAAACTCTTAACCCTCCTACTCAAGTTTAAAAACTAAAGAAAACCTAGCCTCGATGATTGCTCAATAGAAGAAAAGGTCTAGTGAACTTTCATTTGTTCCTTTATCCTCAAAGAAGTCCAAGGCAGTTCTAGAATCAAATGAGAAGAGAAAAGAAATAGAAACAGGGCAACCTCCACTCATTGTCTTAAAATTCCATCTCAAGATAGACAAGGAAAAAGAATCGGCTCTAAAGCTTCTCAAGAGACATTTAGTGGGAGGCAAATTCTTTGAATGGTCAGACATTCAAAGGTATGGATTGGCAGAGCAAGTAGATGAGCTAATGATAGGGATAGGGAGGGAATTCTTCTATCACATCCGGGAGCCCTCCTATATGTAGTGGAGAATTGAGTTCCTGACAACTCTAAAGGTTATAGGAGGAGATTGTCATGCATATGCACAAGAGGGGACCATCAACTTTAGATTCTTTGGGAAGAAGTACACTCTAAGGCTAATTGAGTTAGCTAAATGTTTTGACTCTTCTATTACTAGAATAACAAAGCATTACCCCACTTTCAAAATGGATGTGAACCAATTTTGGAAATCCATCACAGACGGGAAAAATAACTACAATAGTAATAATAGCAAGGCTTCAAAGATTAAAAGCTAAGCCTTGACGATCGTATAATGGTTTATAATGTGGAACATCAATGGCAGAGCCCAATCAAACGGTAATTGCACCATCACTGATCTCTTTCATCTTTAGTGCATGAAGAACAAACAGAGGATAAATACTCGACTCTTCTTGATGTAAAGGATTGACAGTCAAGTGGATAAGGCAAATGAGTTTGTGATGGGGGCATTACATCACTCAAATTGCCAAGTTTGTAAAGGTCATACCCTCAACTGAAGAGGAACTTGAAGTAAGGATCATTATGTTAGAGAAACTGCCACACAATAAGTCCATTCGTGAAAAGATGTTTCTTAGTATAAAGATTCTTCAAAGGCTCAACTCAGGTAAGATAAAGAAAACTCCAAAGGAAGAAGAAGCCCCAAGACTAGACCTAGATGATGATGAAGTTGAGGGAGCAATCTAAGCAGGCATTACTGTTGTGGAAGAGATAGGTATAGCTACTCTTGCTACTGCTCCTACTATTGCTCTCGCAGAATTTTAGAAGAAAGACCTTGACTAACTTGCCTCAATTACAAATTATGTTTAAAAAGTTGAATCCTCTATCATCTCCTTTCATCAAAAGGTTCAAAGACTTCAAAGGGATATGAAAGTATGAGCATAAACACCATTTGTAAATGTTGTAGTGTGAGTCTGTAAAAACACTAAAAGAGGTTGTTGTGTGAACCTTAAAAACACAAGTGTAAAGATTGTTGTGTGAGCCTCAAAAACACAAGTGTAAAGGTTGTTGTGTGAGCCTTCAAACCACAAGTGTACAAATTAGGTGTGAGCTTAGAAAGACCATTTGAAGATAATGGAACACCCAATTGCAAAGAATTGGGGAGTGGACATAGGGTCGATTATACCAGAACCACTATAAATCTTGTGTCTCTCTTACTCATTTTCCTTCTTACTTTCTTGTTTTAATTTTTATATACCAATTCAACCCCCCCTCCCCCCCTAATTTTTCAATATTTATTAAACTAAAGTATAAATCATATGTTTTTCTATTTATTTTTTTATTAATTAGAAATATTTAATTGTGCATGGAATGATTAAATAGTGTAATATATATTTAGATAGATAAATATCTATATTAATAAGTAAGATATTATAAATGCTACATTAATATTGCAACGTCTCTTTGGTGGGTAGAGGCTATAAATACCTCACCAAATAGATGTAAATGCAAGAGAATTCATTAATTTGTAACCCAAACTCTTGCAATTTTGCTACTCAATCTTTTATCTTCTTTAGGTGATTATTTAGTGTGAGCATAAACACCATTTGCAAAGGTTGTAGTGTGAGCCTATAAAAACACTAAAAAAGGTTGTTATGTGAGCCTTAAAAACACAAATGTAAAGGTTGTTGTGTAAGCCTCAAAAACACAAGTGTAAAGGTTATTGTGTGAGCCTTCAAAACACAAGTGTAAAAGTTAGATGTGAGCTTAGAAACACCATTTGAAGATAGTGGAACACCCACTCGAACCACTATAAATCTTGTGTCTCTCTTGTACTCATTTTCCTACTTACTTTCTTGTTTTAATTTGTACACACCAATTCACCCCCCCCCCCCCCCCCCTTTCTCCACTTCATGGTGTCTAGGGCCAACAGAAGGATGTCAACCAAACCCTTGACTGGATTGTTGAGGAACTATGCTTGCAACCTAAAACACCAACTACCTCTGCAATATCAGAGACATCAGCTGAGCCTAAGGACAAACCTTACAACAAATCTTTAGGACCTTCACCCTCATTCATCTTTATGTGCATATTTTATCATTATTTCATTTATCTTATCTTTGCTTTTTAAAATGTTGACGTACAGGACAACATCTTTTTAATGAATATAAATATTTTCTCAATAATTGTTTATTCTTACTTGAGTTATCTTTATTATTTCTCTTTTTTTATAATGACAAAAGAGGGAGAAATAATTAACCAACTATAAGATACAAAATGATTATGAAAGTAAGGGGAGTGAAAACAAAATTCAAGAACCTAGTATGAGCATATGCCAAGTTAAATGCATATTCTAACTTAGCTTATATGATTTCATTTTACAAAAACTTGGCATGTTTAACTTTGTTTTAATATTACATAATCAATGAAACTAAAGGGGAGCTAATGATTAATTATATACATTTCTTACAAAGATTACTTAACCCTTTATAGATTGTTGGATCTAGCTTGGCAGTTTTTGTAAACCAAGCTTATTTTGATGATTACAAACACATCTAAAAACTCACCTCCTGTTTGAGTTTGTGTGAAAGATTTGTAGGTACATTAATTTAGTTGATCAAAGGTTTTAAAAAGAAGTGTTTTTGGAAAAACTCTTAAGTATTCCAAGCCAATGGGTGTTATGGAATTTCAACAAGCATCGTGACTTCATCAACGATCAATGAAGATACACAACAAGCATTAAAGTGATAGCCAAATATGAGTTAAGGATTGCGGACCTCGCAACCATCAACTCTTTTATTGCACAACAGGCATTGGATGTTGAAAGCTCTTAAACTTTGCAAGCAAACCTTCTCCATGGGCATTGCATTTTTGAAATGGCATTGGTGATCGATACCTCAATAAGCATTGCATTTTTGCAATAGGCATTGGACCAAATGACTCGATGTGAACAAAAATCTCAAAGTCTCAACGCAGTCATTAGACTTATACCAATAAACATTGGAAAAGCACCAAAGTAGAGCTAGAGTTTCTAGACTCTCCAATGGGAGATGATTAAATGTTCCACAGGTATTAGGGCACTTTTTAATAGGCATTGAACTAAAGCCAACAGTCATTGAAACATTACACAAACCCTTAAAAAATATAACATCAAACTCACATCCTTTTAAAGACATTTCAATAGGCATTGTCCATACCTCAATAAAAGTTGAAGTTTAATTTCAACAGGCATTGAGTAGCTCCAATAGTCATTGAAGGAATTAGTGACTAAAAAATTAAGAAAGTTAGAAGAAGATCATCTAGATAGATCTCCCTCTAACAACTAGTTCCAATAGGCATTTCAATGAAATCAACGGCCATTGACATTGTATTTTCACCCAACAATAAGCGTGGAGATAGCCCAATAGGTGTTGAATGATTAATTTTTTAACATGAAGTGATAGCCTTCCTTCTAACGGCTATTTTGGTGTCTCTACCTATAGAAGGACTCTCCTACAATAAAATTAAGTTGATTGAAAAGTGAGAATCAATCAAAAGTGAGATTATTTTGTTATAAAAATAATATTTGATAAAAGGGGTGAAACAAGTGCGATCTAGCTTTAAGGGAAGATCAATTATCAAAGCTTGCTAAAGACATCTTTAAAAACAAAGTTGAAGAACAAGTTAAAGACATCTCTCAAAGCTCTCCACCAAGTCAAGCATAATTTGTGTGTGATCACTATTGTTTATTGCTTGAGTGAGAGTATTCTTTATCATCTTTAATTTGTAAATCCTTTAGAGAAAGGTTTTTGGTTTAAGAAGATCTTTGTAGATCTAAATCATTTTTGTGAAAGGTTTAAGGTAGTACATATAAACTACTTTAGGAAATGGTTTTAGTAGCACTGAGAAGTCTACTTGTAACGGCTTAGTAGTGCCCAAAAAATACTTATATAAAGGTGATCGATAGCACCTGGAGCCTATCTTGATAGTGAAAGTCTCTAGTGGAATATTAAAGGACAAGACATAGGTAAGGTTGTGTCGAACCTCTATAAATTGATTATGTCTATTTCTCTTAATTTTTGCATATATCATCCGTTGAGTTTTGTTTTCCATTGCCCTATTCAACCCCTCCCCACCCCCCTCCCCCTCCCTCCCCCCTTCTAAGGCACCGAGGGACAACATATACTACTTTTCCTATAAATTCTATAATAAAGACCTTTTTGTATTTTGGGCATTTAATTAATCTACACCTATTTCAAGAGACATATACACACATGCATAAACGGACAAATTTTACGCATGCATCCATTTGAGTTAGAAAATAAAGTATCTAAATGAAAAATGGGCTTCTATTTTTAGCAAAAATGTTTAAAGTTTAGTAAAATATAGACATGTTTGCCTAAAAGAATACCTTAAGCTCTAAAACATCCAAAGTTAACATCCAAAAATAGCCTCAAAAACTTACCCCAACAATCATACTATAGTGCCAAAGTATAAGACACTTATATAAATAAAAAAAGGAAAAAAATATTAAGGCCTAAAAAGGGGCAATGACAACTAGCTCAATCTTTATTGTCCTCGTTAAAAGTGCCCATGTAACTCTCGGACTTAATACATACTCACTACTTTATCTACTACATCTGAGCCTGAAGCTCCTATAGTTCATTCCACACTACAAAAAACATGCTAATTTAGATACCACATTTAGCTGCCATGTGAATGTGGTTACTATTTAACTATCACTTAGCGATCAATTTGTTACCATTTAGAGTCCATTAAAGTGGAAAGGAAATTAGCTACCATTTTACGACCAAATAACGACCATAAATTGACATAACATATAATGACCACATCATGTGGTCTCTAAATAGTTGCTAAATAGGAAGGAAAAAATATGGGTGATTTAACTGCCACTTTGAGACCACAAAGTGGTAGCTAAATTAGTGACCACTAAGATGTGATCACTATAATTGGCATTACAAGGTGGCACCAAGTATAGCAACCATTCAAAGAAAATAGTTTGTCGTCTCCAAAAAGTGACATAACATGTGGTCACTATTTAGAATGAATTTTATTACATGTTAGTAATGTAATTTAGTGGCCACAACATATGGTCATTATTTAGTAATTAAATTTATTATATTTAGCAACCACATGCTATGTGGTTGCTAAATATAGTAAAATATATCATTAAATAGTGACCACATGTCATGTGGTCGCTAAATTTTATTAATTATAGCAACCACATACTATGTGGTCACTATTTTGTAATGAATTTTAGTATTACATTTAGTTAGAGACCATGCTAATTTTGGTCACTAATTTAGCAACTTATTTTGAATCTCTAATTTCACATCATTTTACATTGACATTGTGCATCAAATTTTGACTTTTGTCATTTTTCTCACATCCTTAATCATTTTTTATTTCTATCATAACCAACCCTTAAGTTACCATCGGCTGGCATAGAGGGTGCATTACCATCCGCTGGCACATCAGCTCGCATAGAGGGTACATTACCGTCAGCTGGCATAGAGGGTGCATAACCATCGACTGGCATTGAGGGTGCATCACCATCGACTGGCATTGAGGGTGCATAGTGGGCTCGGTGAAGGAAAGATAATTGGTCTTTTAAGGAATTACTTTTGTTTCTCTTCAACAAATTAAGTATTGAATCCATGTTTCTAGATCTCTAAATCCCTAAATCTGTAAATCCCCAACCTTAACATCAAATTCAAGCTAATCCATAAATCCATAACCTTAAATTCCTAACCCTAACATTCTTCATTCCTTCTCTATTTCTAAAAAGCGAGCCTTTTTCAGTAGTTAACATTGAGCCATCTTTGTTGCTTCTTTTTTTCTTCAAATCAAGACATCTTAGTAAAACAAAAAGTCAGTGTTTTATCCTTTCCTCTCATTACAACTAATTCCATCTTTGTCTTATTCTTTAAGGATGATTTCATCAATAATTTGATGTTAAAATTTTTTTATAACTTTTTATTTATTATTTTTTAACAAACTATCAGATTTGAAGCCTGAGACTATAACTTAAGCATGGATTTGCTTATAAAAAAAATATGATGTTGTTTTGTACGACTGGTCGTAAGAGATTATCTAATTGATACCTTTTGATGATGGGTTTAGGAAGTGGAAAGTAAAGTTTTACTACTTGAATTAGAACTTATAGTAATGAGGAGAAATTGAAGGTTTTTTTATGGGTAAATTTATGGTATTGTTTAAGGTGATTCATTAATGGGTAGTGGTTTCTCAATCTATAGAGATCGTATGCATATTTAAAAGCTCAAGTTTTCCTTGCTTTTGAGTTGTTTATTAGAAGTTTAGAACATGTGGATGAATGCATAAAATTCCATCCTTAACATCTTATAATTTCTTGTCTGAGCCCTATAAACAAAGCTTGATTGTTAAGCTTCTATGTAATTGATCCATGAATGAAATTCTTTTTCATATAAAATGTGAAATTGAATTTGAAGTAATGAATAATTATGAAATTTATGTAAATGCAGCAGCATCTTATATACTTTAATGTGATATGACTTGTAAGTAACCAAATGACCTAGGGATAACTTTAAACAATGGAGATGGATATCCTAAGTTGTTATGCCTGAATAGATTCCATCATTATATCTTAGATTTTTTCTAAGTGGATGCCTTTGAAACATTTGGTACTCAATTTGTTATTTTATGTAGAATTTGGTTCACATAAGCTTGCTTGGAAGCCAATTACTGAAGTGGCATTTGTTAAGACATAATTACCAGAACATTGCATTTTTGCCAACGATTAATTTTTGTATTTTCCCCTTTCTGGTTACATGTTGACTAAAATTACTGGAATTGTATGCCTTTGCCTAGTAGTCTTGGAAGGTTTATATATCATATTAAAATTATGCCATATATTGCTAGTGATGAATAAACACAAGTTAAGTTCAATAATTTTTCACGAAGCTATCACTTTGTTCCCCTTTGCAACCAATTTTATTTAAATAAATTACCATCTGTAAACTAAATGTTGTTATAGATTTTTCTTTCCATGTACATTATACTTTTTATACTTTTTGCCTATTTATGTGATGCAAGATCTCTCAATCACAAAGCTAAAAAAGCATTTCTTTAAGCATTAGTCTCAGAAGATCAGTTTTGTTCTTGCTCTTGCTAGCCTCAACCTTTATTAAGTGAGAGCTATTTCATACTATGGAAAACTAATGGGACTATAAGGTTGCACCTCCCTTTATGCATTAATATCCTATCTTTCTCACATATTATACATTAGATGCACTTTTTCAACATTTTTCTTGCAATGTTTTGCATGTGTGTGTGTTGGTGTTGCAATTCTCTTTCAAGGTTTTGTAAGGATTATAAAGGGATTTTGAGACAATATTTGGATATCTTATTGTAGATTTATTGTCAATTTGCAAAATACCTTCTAATTAACCATGGTAACAGTCAAGCCACTTATTGATAAGAATTTACTATCGAAGTGTTAAATTAAGCAATTGGGTTGTCCTCATTTTTGTTCCCAAGGTCAGTGATGACAAGTGATTATCTCTTTATTTATTATAGTTTGACTAAATTTTCATTTATTAGAAATGTGAGATGTTATGTTGCTCAACTGATGGAAAGATTAAGTGGTTCCCTACTTAGCATATTATGCATCCATCTTAATTGTGCCTTTTTGTCATAATGTGTTTGATTCTTGGTCAGAGTAATGCTCTTTTTGTTATTGATCCTTTTTTTTCTAATTTTTTATGGTTACTAACTCTCCAAGCGAAGTTCCATGTTTGTATGTGGGTATTATATCTGCCAGTTTTCTTCTTCAGTTTGAAACCTAACCATATAGTTTTTAGCTTGAACATTTAAGGCTAAGTCCCTTCAACAACTTAGAAATTTTTATTGCATGTATTATTAGGAAACGTTATTTTCTTAAAGGTATTCTTGAATTGTAAAAGGAAATCTTATGAGTATAGTGTTTAGTTAGGCTCAAATTCACTTCTTACCATGTAGCATTTTTTTTTTTTTTTAGTGTCACACATGTTTTTTATGGCCTGAATATGTCTTATAAATACTTACAACATGTTTTATACATGTTCCATATGGGAATTAACATGAGAATAGCCATAGCTTGCTTAATTACTTTTTAACTTGTAGTTTATGTATTTTTCCATGATCCTCTTTATCATCCACAAAAAAAGTTTTCATTGAGACATCTGATTTTATTGTTGAGTGCTCATTAAAACTTTGTCCTCTTTTCTTATTCTTTTCCTCTTCTTCTTCTTCTTCTTCTTCTTCTTTTCTCTCTCTCTCTCTCTCTTTATGATTATAGTTGGGTTATGGCACTGATGATTTCTTGAACTAATGCAAATTAGGATGCATCTCACTAGTTCTTGTTGTGTTTAACCTTATTGCTTGTTTAGTAAGTGTAACGACCATGTTCATTTACAAATCATGGCATCCATGTCTGAAAATACATATACATAAAGATGTTATTCATCTAACATGTATTTAATGTACATATATGTTAACTAATGTTCAAGGCTAGTGACTATAAACTAGTTCCTATCTATATGTATGTACATGACACAAGGAGAGAGAGAGTTGGAATTCAACCGATGACCTATGGTCCATGTATCTCTAAGCAAAACTTTATGCACCAAAGTGTCCAAACCTTATGCTTCAGTATCTTAAAAAAATTATTGTGATTTGGTGAGTCGTAACTCAATGAATAAAAACAATAATCAGATTTTTATGGAACAACCAATAATCAAATATTATCAGGATACAATATAAGTATAACAATTGACTATGCAAGTGTAAGTGCAACAGATTGATTTTTTTCATGACCTTACAAAGCAAACGCCGCTCCTGAAAATTCATGTGATTCAAGTGACATTTGATTTTATTGGCCATCGTATAACAAGTGAATCATTTGATCAATAACATGTGCCAATGGGACATATTGGTCCATCTTTCACGTGATTTGCAAGTGTTTGGCAAGCCGGTCACAACGTCCTTTTAATTCCATATGCAACTGTTCATAACAATGGTATACCAAGTAATCATTAAAGAATATAATTCTCAATTGACTTATATTCACATGTAAAATGTAACAATTCAATCACGTATACATGTAATAGAATATAATCATATCATAATATTATCACACATACACATTAGAATCTAATTACGGTTCTTACTCACCTTTTAATGTGACCAACCTTTATGGTAGGTTTGGTTCTCTCTCTAGGGCTTCCTTAAAGTGTTTGGATCCTAAAATTTGATACATACATGGTTATAAGCATGTCAAAATGATTTTGAATGTTTGGTATGCAACTATGGCATGAGCCATGCAAGTGAACCTAGTGATTATGCATGTGTTTCCTTATATGGCATCTGGAGCTTGCTACACTTTCATAGTAATAACTCTAGACATAATTATCCAAATGACTAAATTCTTTTTTTTCAAACAAACTAGACACATACTGATATAACATACTCAAATTTCAAGCTAATATGAAACACATAAAAAATGTATTGAATTTTTGAATTTTATCATGTTTCAATGTCATCTTAGTCCGAGTAGGTCTTACATTATTAGGTATATCTCAAATTAAAAAAATCCAATTGCAAAAAAGATCTAGCACAAGTTACAAAACATATAAAGGAACATTTTTCATGTTTTACTCATTATCTAATTCAATCTATAAAGTCACCAAAACAAATGACAAGTCTAAGGGTGAGTAGGTTTTCAACAAAGTGACAATCAGTCATGATGAAGGGAAAATATCTCAACAACCATGCTAGATTTGGCAAAAATATTTTATAGGTATGTAGATCATACATAAATATAAAACTTTCAATTTTAACACATCACCAAATTCTGAATCTATGGCTATCAAATTCTTGGAAAATAGAATTAAAAGACATGTGAGGTTTCATCCGAGTACAAGGTCAGTCATAATCAATGAGCCATATCTCTTTCCACATAACAAATAAATCCAAACTACTTTACAAGTGTTTATAAGGGATATAAGCCTAAAAATTTTATTTTTTTCACTTTGTCTAAATTTGAACATAAGATCATCAAAATATAAGAAAACAGAATGACTGAGGTGATTTTAATTGGTTGTGAACCAGCCATAATGAAGGAGCCTTAACTCCTCCCACACACCAAATCAAGCAAAACTGTTTCATATGCAATTATATGGGGCATAAAGCTACAACTTTCATATTTTTTACTTTCCTTAATTCCTCTTCTAGGGTTATAAAATTGTGGGTACAAAATTCTACTATAACAATAAAAATCAACACAATCAGCTCTTGTTCTCTTGAATTTCTACTTCCATCCAAGATTTCTACCTCAAATACTCTATAATTCTCACTAACCATGCATGATTAACATGTCATGAGGGGCTAATTTCAAGTGAAAAGAAGATAAATTAGCTTACCTATTTTCCCAGAACCAGAAAACCTTAGGCTTCCTTCTCAAGCAGCTCATTCTTCTCCCTCTCCTTCTTCTTCTTTTTCTTCTTCTTCTTCTTCTTCTTCTTTCCATTATTTCTTCCTTAGCTCTCTCTTTCTTCCACTATACCTCGTATCTAAGCTCTGTATTCTTATCCTAAAGGGTCAAAAATTCCACTTGTAAACCTATTGTAATAAGACAAAATCATGGTGTTGCATTCCTATTGGTTGGAAGTTCACTTTCCTCTTTTAATCCCTCTTCTTCACTCCTTAAGCACCTTCATCCATCTCCTAATCCCTAGATCCTCCTTATACTTTTAAATAAGCTCTATAACACCATTATTTATGATGCTATAACATGCACACAACATAAGACAATTTACCAAGTAACTATACAAACATTACATATATGTTCAAGTGTCCCAAATGCAAAGGTGCAAGTGTTATCATCGTGCTTATCCAATTCACATGTCTAAATGATTGTTTATTCAATGTAAATGTTCATGTGGGATTTCAAATCATTTATGCAATGAATATGTTCATGTGATAATGCCAATGAATGTGGATGGGGATGTTACATCAAGCACTTTTATTTTGACAAAAAAGGTTCCTGCTTGCTTAACCTATAATACATCCTTACTCCTTATTTATTGGTCATGTTTAAGCTTGCTCTATTTGGTTGTTTTAAGACTTATGTGAATCATGTGTTGCAATCATTCTGGGTAGAAAATTTAGATCCTTTAATGCAACATGCTATTGTGGTTGCTTTTGTTGTTCCAGATCTTAGAGGTAAATGTTAAACATAAGACAAGGAAATTAGAAAGTCAATAAATTTTTATAATTAAGGCAGTGATAAATGCATTTGCAACTATCTATTTGCACTAGTGGTTTATTTATTGAAGTGTTTGTGCAATATTCTATTCTACAATAATATTTATCTCTCTCAAATGTTGTATTTGATGGGAGGTTTGGTAAATCATGAATTTTGTAAATATGATCTCGTACTCGATGAAAAACAAAAATTTGGAGGTTTCATATGTAATTGATTGGTGTGATTTTGCTCTCTTATAGTTAAATAAATTGTTTATATGTGTGTTTTAATCCTTTTTGTTTCTTTGCTTACTAACTTTGAATTTCTTTTTCTCCTGTAAGACTTGTGTAGGAGGATACTTGATTTCCTTGATTTCTTTTTCACACTTTGAAATGAATATTTTCTTTGGCAATTTAACAAAACTAATTTTCTTTGGAAATTTAACAAAACTAAGTTAGATTTTTCCTATATAAGTTTTTAATGAAGGTTTGAGTTGTACATTTGGTTGTTCCATTTGTTGCTTTAGGTATGATTTTTTTCTATTTTATGATGATTAACAAAGATCTTATTTTAATTATACATTTTCTTCCATTGTTATAATTATATTGATCATGGTTATGGAAATTATATAATGGTTTTATATTTTGAAGGATATCATCAACTTAATTTGTTCAATATTATTTATAATTGGATATATGTTGCTTTCATTATAGATCAATTATTAAATAATTTATTTTGTGGTAAATCATATTAAATATGTGTATCATCCATACCATAAATTGTTTGAATATAATTTGAATTTAGTTAGACTTCACATTTCAAATTTTATTTTTTTGAAATTTTATAGAGGGCTCAAAGGCAAAAGGAGTTGATTTTACTATCAAAATCAAAGGAAGAAGATGTGCAATTTATTGATGCACGACAAAGAGTGTGCTAGGAACTTAATGTACAGTGATGCAATTTTCAAGATAGTTTTAAACTCTAGATGTTGGATGCAATTTATATTTGATTTGGATGTAATTATATATTATTATTTATTGTTAATAGAATAGTTTTTTATCATTTATTAATCTTATTTTTTATATTTAATTTTAATGTTTAATATCCAAAATAAAAAATTAATTATATAAATAACACCATTAAATGTAAATACAATATTAATATTTTAAAAATATTATATAAATAATTTTTAAAATATAAATCAGAAAAATTTTTCAAAATAAAAAGACCATTTAAAGACCACCATTTGTGGTCTCTAAATAGAGACCTCATAATGTGGTCTCTAAATGGTTCTTCTGGTCTATCATGATCAACATTTAGCTATAGGGAAATCACTTAGCAACCACATATGTGGTCTCTAAATAGAGGTCACATTATATGGTCACTAATGTAGTTGCTTATTTAGCGACCACATTCATTTTGTGGTCACAATGTCCTTTGCAATCAAGGTTTTAGCGACCACAAAAAGTGGTCACTAACCAGTTTGGCAACCACTAAGAGACCATTTTTGGTAGTCATTAAAATCTTTTTTTTTTTTTTTTGGTAGTGCCATGTCTCCCGAAGCTCTCAAGCTTAATGTTGGACCACCTTTTTTAATATGCATAAGTGTTAGGATTATTAGGTTACAAATGCACACACAAATATAAGCATAATCATGCATGCATAATTTGCATTATTACTAACCCAAACCTCGGGGGTCTATTGTGTGACAACTCTCTTCAGTATAATAAACATCACCTCAGCCTAGACACAGAGGATCTGCATGTAAGAAAATGTAGCCATTAAACATAGTAAGAAATAAACGGAACAAGTATAGCAAGCGAAAAAGAATGTCACTTGCACAAGTAGTGTCAGCTAACTCAAATGTGCAAGTCAATCGAGTGATGTCCACAACCATTATAAACGCTGTTAGTGAAGCCACACACATCTCTACCAGGCTATCAAGGAATGGGTGTAGCTCCCCTACCACGACAGGCTCTAAAGTATAAGCCTCAATAATGCAAGCTCGCTTGGGCTACCTCTCTTAATGGGTTATTGTGGCCTAAGCACCACGGTGTAACACTATCCCTGCATGCACCTTGTGGCGATGGAAAGCCTTAATGCACACCTCATCCATGAAAACTATCCTCATTAGAGCATTATCCATCCAAACCTGATACCCCACATTGCCAGCTGCAAGCTGCTCCCTAAGTCTTAATGCAAAGATAATTTATTTAATCATGGCCTTTTAGATCTACTGCCTAAACATGTTGAAGGCTAGGCATTGAGGCATAATTTGATCATGTAAACCTTCCTATTAAAGTAGCAGTCTTTCTCTAAGATACCACTCTTGGATAGAGGGCCTCACTATCATCGCTCAAAGGAATGCTTCTTAGCCTCAATGACCGTCAGTTATCGTGCATCTTTTAGGCCCCTCCAATCTAAGCAAAGCTATAGAAAAACAAAACACATATTATAAGTACTCAATTAGTTGATTGAATAATATAAAACTAATAGTTAATTTATATTTTTGTTGATATATATTTTTGCAGATCAAAAATATCAAAGCCATGGTTAGCTCATTCAGGCAATTACTCTTAATCCCTACTAACGACTCCTCTTGGTAATTAGAATTCCATCACAGAAAATGAGGATAGCAACCTTCTATATTCTCCAAGGGATTATGGCTACCATCATCCCTAGGTCAATAGCCCAAGCCTACCAAAGGACATATTTTGATAATGCTTTATCAATTCTTATTCAGTGGTCATTTTTAAAATGTCATTTTTCAAACCTTACAAAATAGGAGGTAAACTATGAGTATTAGATTTTAAGCCTAGGATGCTAGCCTAATGATGAGAATTATCAAAATTAATCCCCTAAGGTGTAGGGGAGATGTTGCAAAAGAAAAGAATAAGGCTTAAGAGAAACCTTGGATCAAGCCTAAAACAAGCCCATAACCCAAAACAAGCCTAACTCCAAACCCACTAAACAGCCTATATATGGCTACATAACCATTGTACTTAGTTATACAAACAACTCACATGGTTGTACAACTAATTTTTCAATTCTAATAGAAAGAAGATTCTAAAATAGTTGACTGTTGACTCTCACAAGACTATACAGCCAACCTCAAGTATGTATAACCAATTTCTTACTTGTATTGACAACTTAAAAACCCTAATTCCATAATATTCTTTGATCCTATCTATTGAGAATCAAGTGTTAGGTGCAACATAAGCCAATTTGGCTTAGGTACACTCACTTTTTCTCTATAAATACACTTGCACATTTGAGAGAGATTGAAAAGGCTTTTGGAACCTAGTGCTACTATGACATCTCCTTTCAATTTTTTTTTTTTAACTTTACTCAGTTTATTAGGTGGTTTGAGTTATTAATCCAAACAGTATGAAGTACTAAAATGACATAGCTTCATCAAAATTGTCTCATGCCATCCCATTATCATTAAAGGACCTTTCTTTACTTGTTTTGAACATAATATATCTTGTATCATAACATAGTAACTATACATAGCTAAATAAAACAAAATACTAAAAGATTATATACTGGCTTAACCACTATCAGATTACTAATAACAACTTTAAAATACAAACCAGATGTAATCTCCAATATTTATTTCCTGAAAGAAAATTAAATACAAAGCAATGAGCTTGCATACTTAGCATGTAAACACTTAATGATACTTCAATCACAAATAACATAACAAACATTTGAATATAAATAACCTATCATTTCATCCATCCATAAAATAAATAGTTCTTAATCTTTAATGTGACACAGTCTGTTATATTTTATTACATCATAGGTTATAGGATATCATTGTCACACAGGCTATCAAATGTTGTTACCATATAAGCTATCATATTTTGTTGCAACACAGGTTATGGATCATTGTCACACATGCTATCAAATGTTATTGTCATGCATGCTATTAAATGTGTTAGACTAAGGTGGTTAGCCCTAAGTCTTAGACCTCTTTTGATCTTGACAAAGGGGATTGATCAATTCTAATGTTTCAAATTAAGTGTTGTTTTGCAGTTTTTAGCTAGTCTTTACATTGAAAGTTGGTTGGAGTTAAAAAAATCTCTAAAATATGCTAGTGCCTCCTAATTGGAGACCGCAACTTGATAAATCGCAACTGCAAACTAGTCTAAGGTAGGTTGAGAAAATGGACAGACATATTAGCGGGCCACTTCTTTACCACGACCAATTCAAAGAAAGGAAAGCTAAAGTCACAGATGAATTTGCAGTGTAAGTCATGCCTCAGTCACGACCATGAATTTCGAAGTAACTCAAAAGGCAATCAAGTCCTCAACTACAGCTTGACAAGTGTCCCAGGTAATCGTTGGAAGATAAAAATTGCGATGAGAACTTGTTGGTAGCGATCACAAATCCAAAAGAAGAAGATTAACACTTTTTGCATACGATTTCACATCCTCAGTCGGGCCTGTACAAGTAAAATCGTGACCGCTACTTTTGAGAGTAGGTCAAAGGCAACGGCTATATTTTCCTGGTGAACTAATGAGAAGTTGCCACGTCAACTAGCCATTAGACACAAACAGGGTTTTCCATATGGAATTTGGATTTCACAACCGCTCATGAGTAGCAGCGACCACGAATTCATACTGTCAAGCATTTAATGCAAAACTGTCTAGTACACTTTGAAGATTTTGTACTAGTTTGATTGCAACATCTTTTTGGTAGGTAGATACTATAAATACCTCACCAAACAGATGTAAATGCAAGAAAATTGATAACTTTATACCCAAACTCTTGCAATTTTGCTACTCAATCTTTTCTATTCTTTAAGTCATTATTGGGTGTGAGTATAAACACCAATTGTAAAAGGTTATAGTGTGAGCCTGTCAAAATACTAAGAGAGGTTATTGTGTGGGCCTGTAAAAACACAAGTGTGAAGGTTTTTATGTGAGCCTTAAAACACAAAAGTATAGGTTGTTGTGTGAGCCTTCAAAACACAAGTGTAAAAGTTTAGTGTAAGCTTGAAAACACCTTTGAAAGATAGTGGAACACCCAATTTCTAAGAATTGGGGAGTGGACGTAGGGTTATTTATACCCAAACTACTATAAATCTTGTGTTTCTTTTCTACTCATTTCTCTTCTTCCTTTTCTGTTTTAATTTTTATACACCAATTCAACCCTTCCTTCTTAGTGCCTAGGGCCAACAAGTGGTATCAAAGACAAGCTTCACAATCATACTTCATTGGGTGAACAAAGATCATGGCACAAGAGGGAATCCACTCACAACTCAAGCGTCACTTTGATAGAACTGACTATACTCATTGGAAATATAAGATGGAGATTTTTCTTGACATAGATGTGGTAGACCTTTGGCATATGGTCATCAAGGAATGGAAGCCACCCACCAGAGTTGTGGATGGCAATGAAGAATTAATCCTAAAGGAAGAATGGGTTGAAGCTCATCGGAGATCAAATGGCAAAAACAAGAAAGCAATGGTCATTCTTCTAAGCTCGCTCTCTAAAGAAGAGATTAGAAGAGTGCAACATTGTCAAACAGTACATGCCATTTGGAAGACTCTAGAGAACTATCATGAAGCACAACTATAGTCAAATCAAGTTGTTTGGACATGTATGTCACTGAATGGGAACTCTTCATGATGAAGGACAATGAGAGCATTATAGAAATGACAAATAGGCTCTTGTCCATCGTCACCAATATGAAGAAATTTGGAAGAGCTCTCACTATCTATGAAGTAAACACAAAAATCCTTAAAACTCTTCCTCTAGATAAATTTGGTGCTAGAGTTTACAGCATACAGGAGTCCAATCCGAAGATTGGAAAGGTTCCAACCGACGTATTGATAGGCAAACTATTCACTCATGAGTTGGCCTTACAAAAAATGAACAAATGAAAAAGCTAAGAGGCCAATGAGATCAACTAGAAAAAGATAGAAAACCCATGGCTCTTAAAGCTTCAATAAAAGAAAAGGAGGTTGAGATCGCCTCAAGTGATGAAGAAAGTGACAAGGAAGAAGAGGAGCTGGCAATGCTCTCTAGAAGGACAAAGGAGTTGATCAAGAGAAGAAAAGAAAAAAAAGGCTTTAAGAAGATAACTCCTAATCCAAGAGAGAAATCCAATGATGTCACTTGTTATGAATGTGGCAAGCAAAGCCACATCAAGTATGAATGTCCTAAATTAAAAACAAAAAAAAAAAAAAGATGGGACAAGGAGAAGAAGAAGAGTTTTTTAGCCACTTGGGATGAAAGCTCAAGTGAAGAAGAGGAAGAAGAAAAAGTTGCCAACATATGTTTCATGGCACAAGAAAATTTTACAAATGAGGTAAGTACTTCTTCCCATTCTCATTCTGATTTTGAATTTGATGAGATTGATGAAGAGCTTCTAGAGGCTCTAACTATGAGGCGTGACAAGTATAAGTTATAAGTAAAAACTTATAAGAAAAGGTGTTCAAAATTATAAGATGAATACAAGACTCTTAATGATCTTCTAAATGAGTTGAGAACTTCTAATGAAGAACTCAAAAACTCAGTAGAAAAACTTTCCACATCATCTTCTTCAATGGCTTCATTAAGAAAGAAAAATGACACTCTTAAAGGAGAAGCCATTGAGCTTAGAAGCTCAATCTCTAAGTTTTAGAAAGGAAAAGAAGCCTTGGACACATTGATTGTGTCATAAAGACCACCACTAGTTAGATATGATTTAGGCTTCAATAGAGCCTCCTCATCATCTCATACCATATTTATTAGATCTTCAGAACCTTAAACATCTATCATTAAGGTAATTGGGAAGAAAAGTGCTCCTAGCACTAAGCCTCTTAAGCCTAAGGGCAAAGGAAAGGCTCCCAAAGCTCTAGAGCTAAGACTCAAAGACCTAACCATACCTCCATCTATAAAAAAAAGCATGGTCATTCTCATAAAAAATGTTCTACTCCTACTCATCATACATGTTCATGCATACATTCATATGATCATGGTATGAAAAGGCCTCCTACTCATACTAAATATGTGCATAGGAGAAAGAATCATAAGTCAAACTCCAAAGCCATTATTGCATGAAATATGGGCATGTTAACATTCATTGTTTCATTATGAAGGCTCACCTCAAATTAGAAGACCATTCATCTTCTAACCCCCAAGGACCTAAGTATGTCTGGGTACCTAAGAAAAGGTAACTTACTATATTGTATAGGGGAATGTGACAACCACCAATTCAAGCAATTGGCATGTGGATAGTGAATGTTCCAAGTACATGACTAGAAATAGAAAGCTATTCACGACATTGAAAGAAAAAGAAGGTGGAGATGTCACATTTGGTAACAATGCCAAGGGTAAGGTAATTGGCATTGGAACCATTGGTAAGAATGGATGGTCTTTAATTGATAATGTTCTATTAGTTAGTGGCTTACAACATAATTTGTTAAGTGGAAGTCAATTGTGTGATAGAGGTAATAAAGTCACCTTTGATCTTAGAGAATGTCGAGTCACCACTTTAGTGGATGATGAGGTTATTTTTAAAGGTGAAAGGAAAGGTAATACCTACTCAATTGACTTAGACAATTTGGCTAACCAATGTTTTAAGTGTCTTATATCTTTGAGCAATGAAGCTTGGTTGTGGCATAGAAGGCTTGGACATGCAAGCATGGATCTTCTTCAAAGCCTATCCAAAGGAAAGTTGGTGGAAGGGCTTCCCAAGCTAAATTTCTCCAAAGACAAGACATGTGGTCCATGCTAAATACGGAAGCAACACCATGCCTCTCACAAAGCTAAAAATGTTATAAGTACATCTAGACCACTTCAACTTATCCATATGGACTTGATAGGACCTACTAGAAGTGCTAGCTTAGATGGAAAGCATTATGTACTAGTCCTTGTAGATGACTACTCTAGGTTCACTTGGGTATCTTTTCTAGCTCATAAGAATGATTCATTTGATGCTTTCAAAAATTTTACAAAAAGGGTTCAAAATGAAAAAGGTTACTTCATATCTTCTATTAGAAGTGACCATGGAAAGGAATTTCAAAATGAGTCATTTGAAAATTATTGTTTAAAGAATAGAGTTTTTCATAATTTTTCAACTCCTAGAACACCACAACAAAATGGTGTTGTAGAGAGGAAAAATAAAACATTGGTAGAAATGGCTAGAACAATACTCAATAAGTATTTCTTATCAAATTACTTTTGGGCCGAAGCCATTAATACCTCATGTTATATTCTAAATAGAGTTTTCAAAAGACTTATTCTTAATAAAACTTCTTATCAGCTTTGGAATGGTAGAAAACCCAAGATTTCATACCTAAGAGTATTTGGATGTAAGTGCTATATTTTGAACACCAAGGATAATCTTGGGAAATTTGATTCTAAAGCCAACGAAGGAATCTTTTTAGGTTATTCCACCACAAGCAAAGCATATAGAGTCTTTAACAAAGTTCAATGGTAGTTGAAGAATCTATGAATGTTACTTTTTATGAATCTAGTAAACTTGACCTTGGGAAAGGTATTTTTGTTTATGATCTTGTAAGTGATCTTGAAAAGCTGGAATTGGATGACACTACAAGAAGAAATTATAAAGACAAAGAAGAAGGTGAATCTTCAACAGATGAGGAACCACAACATCAACAAGAAGACGAGCCAAGACAAGATCTACCCAAACATTGGAGATTTTCCAAGTATCACCCCAAGGACTTAATCATTGGTGATACTTCTAAAGGTGTAAGTACTATATCTCAACTTAATCATTTAGATAATAATCTTGCATTTGTTTCTCAACTTGAGCCAAAATCAATTGATGAGGCTTTTGATGATGAGAGTTGGGTACTTGCTATGCAAGAAGAATTCAACCAACTTGAGAGAAACAAAGTATGGAAACTTGTCCCTAGGCCTAAAGAACACCCAATTATAGGTTATAAGTGGGTGTTTAGGAACAAGATAGATGAGCAAGGTTTCATTGCTAGAAACAAAGCTAGATTGGTTGCTAAGGGATACAACCAAGAGGAAGGCATAGATTATGATGAAACCTTTGCCCCCATAGTAAGATTAGAGGCCATTAGGATTCTCTTAGCATTTGCATGTTATATGAATTTCAAACTTTTTCAAATGGATGTGAAAAGTGCTTTTTTGAATGGCATTATAGAGGAGGAAGCCTATGTTAAACAACCTCCTAGTTTTGAGTCTCATTGTTTTCCAAACCATGTTTTCAAATTGAACAAAGCCTTATATGGATTGAAACAAACTCCAAGAGCTTGGTATGAAAGACTTAGTTCATTTCTCTTGAAAAATGATTTTGAGAAAGGAAAGGTGGACACCACACTTTTTGTCAAAAAGCACAAGTATAATACATTAATCGTTCAAATCTATGTTGATGATATTATCTTTGGTGCTACTAATGAATCTCTTTATGAGGATTTTGCTAAGTGTATGACTAGGGAATTTGAAATGAGCATGATGGAAAAGCTCAAGCTCTTTCTCGGTCTACAAATCAAGCAGTCCAAATAAGGGATCTTCATCAACGAAGCTAAGTACATAAAGGAGATGCTAAAGAAATTTGCCATTGATGGTTGCAAGGTAGCAAAAACTCCAATAAGCAGTACCATCAAGCTAGATAAGGATGGATCGAGTAAAGTGGTAGATGAAAAGAGATATCGAGGTATGATCAGATCTCTACTTTATCTTACTGCTTTTAGGTCGGATATCATGTTTAGTGTTTGCATGTGTGCTAGGTTCCAATCCTCTCCTAAAGAATCTCATTTGAATGTTGTTAAAAGGATCTTTAAGTTTTTACATGGCACAATACACTTAGGACTATGGTATCATAGGGATTCCTCATTTAGCCTTGTAAGGTATTTGGATGCGGATTATGTTGGTAGCTTATTAGATAGAAAAATCACTTCCTGAACTTGCCAATTTATAGGTGAATGTCTAGTTTCTTGGTTTAGTAAAAAGTAAGTATTGGTTGCCTTACCCACTGCGGAAGCCGAGTATATGGCAGCGAGTTATTGTTGCACCCAAGTTCTTTGGATGAAACAATAATTGAAGGATTTTGGCAAAGTAGTTTATCACATTCCCATTAAATATGATAACACAAGTGCTATTAATCTCTCTAAGAATCCCATCCAACACTCTAGGAGTAAGCACATAGATATTAGACATCATTTTCTTAGAGATCATGTTTGAAAAGGTGATGTTGTGTTGGAATTTATTGACACAAATCATCAACTTGTAGATATTTTCACCAAACCTCTAAATGATGAAAGGATAAACTTCATCAAAAGAGAATTAGGAATGCTTGATGGAAGCTTCCTAAAGTGAAAATTTTTGATCTTGTGTGATATTGCTTCGAATGTTGGTATTTGTTGTTTTGTGATATTAATGTATGTATTTCCCTATGGATCATAATTTTTCATTTTTTCTAAAATTGGTTTTTTCAATTCTTATCCTTGCTAACTTATAATTCGCGGTTGCTATTCCTTCTTCACAGTCGTGAATTACAAGTCAATGTCACCCAGCTATCAAATGTCAATTCGTGGTCGCGAAATTTCTGCTCCACCATGAATTTTGGTCAGTTTTTCAAAAATTTGACTGTTAATGCGCATATTTCCAAGGAAAATTTATCCGTTACTAACATTTTTTGGAATTCATGATCGTGACTCATGGATTCACAGACGCAAATTAGAGTAACCACTTAAGCAATTAAGTAATTTGACTGCCAACCATTACCTCTCTTAATTTAATCCATTTCTAGCTATTTATAGCCATTTTCACACCCCCTCAAAGCCTATATATACCCCTTTCAATAGTACTCTCATCACTACACTTCCAAACATCAACTCTCTCTCTCAAACCTTTCTAAATCTTCAAGCCCTCTTCCTCTCTTGCAATGGCTCCAAAGAAGTTCTCTAAGGTAGACAAGGGCAATGCAGTGGCTAAACCCTCTGCACCTCCTGTTTTCTATCTCATGAGAGGACTAACCAAGGAAGAAAAAGATAGATTCAAGGCAAACACTTCCAAGGTCATTCTCTCAAATAAGATTCCATCAACATTCATACTGGAAACATCAGGCATCAACGCTGAATTTAGAGCCTTTCTCTCCAACTTGGGATGGAATAAGTTCATCTTCCGAGATGAACCCAAATATGAGGAGGTTGTCTGAGAGTTTATGTACACCATGCAACTATGCCAAAAAGTCGATTCGAAAGCCAGACAATATGGGTTAGTGTTCTAAACCTTTAGCAACCCTTTTTTCATTACCTTTGACCAATTGTCTTCTCTTTTTAACTTGCAAGTCGGAGAACACATTCCCTTTATCATCTCCGCACTTGACGTTATCTACTCTGAATTTTGGTTAGAGATTTCTATTGAAACCAAATGCTACCCCTGCTCTTCTTTATCCAAACACATCAAATCCCTACCCCTTTGGATCCTTCATCGCATCATCACCTTCTTCGTAAATGCAAAAGGTGATGGTAACGAGAAGGTTTCTCAAAAATCCTTGGCATTCTTGTTTTACCTTGTCAAAAACCAACCAATCCAAACTGGCCGATACCTTGTGGATCAATTGATCCACATGAGTACAAAACCAAAAAGGTAGTTTCTCTTGCCCTCCTACATTACAGCCATCTACCGTTTTGTTGAATCACTTAATGAGGAGAAAGAGAAATTCCTCACTAAGAAGCTCCTTCCATCTTAAAATTTCCTAGACCTCACCTATCTCATAAATGCCAAGGCCATTCTTTCGGACACATAAATTATACCCTTGGTACAATACAAGTAAAGAAGATGGAAAGCTCCCAAGCTTCGACAAGAAAGAGACTTTAAATTGAAGAAGGCACCACACAAGTCCCTCCTCCTCAAACAAAAGCCAAGACGAAGTTATCTCTTGCCACCATTGATCAAAAATTGGACAAACTAATGAGGATGATAAAGAAAAGGTTTCTCCTTCTTTCACATCTTTATAGTGATATGGTGGATCTCCAAGAGAAACTAGGCATCCTCCTTGCCATCTTCTGAACTTCATTGAATTTGAAGATACGCAAGATGGAGATGGCAATGAAGATGACGTTGAGGATGGGGATGAAGCCGAGGGAGCAACACAAGCGTAAGAGGCACCATCTTTTGGAGATGATAATGATTCTCCACTCCTCTAGATTAAGGATCTTTTTGTATTTGTTTTGTTTTCTTTATGTTTTTTAACAAATATTGTGATCCCACAGTTATGTAAATAAAAAAAGTTATTTCCTTACAATACATTATCTTATGTGTGTGATGCTTTTTTATCTTTATAAAAGTATTCTTCTTGTATTCCTTATGTATACTTATAATTGTTTTTCATTTCCCTTACATTCTCTTTTTGATCTTGCCAAAAGGGGAGAGATAGTAAGTATTTTAGATTAAAAGGGAATATTAACTTGAAAATTATAGCATATGTTAAGGGAGAGCATTATACTTAGCTTTTTAGAAATTTTACTTAGCTTGATTGAGTGCCAAACTTAGGATTTTCACCTTAAGCATTCATTCGTATTATACTCTAACTTCACATAGTTATATTATTTTTTATTTAGGATCAATCTATGTTGTCAAAATCAAAAAGGGGGAGATTGTTAGACAAGGGTGGCTAACCCCAAGTCTTGGACCTCTTTTAATCTTGATAAAGGGAATTGATCAATTCTAATGTTTCAAATTAAGTGTTGTTTTGTAGTTTTTAGCTAGTCTTTACATTAGAAGTTGGATTGAGTTAAAAAAAAATCTCCAAAGTAAGCTAGTGTCTGCTAATTCGCAACCTCAACTTGATATATTATGACCACGAACTAGAGCAAGGCAGGTTGACAAAATGGACAGATGTATTCACAGGCCACTTCTCTACCACGACCAATTTAAAGAAACGAAAGCCAAAGTCACAGATGAATTTGCGGTGTAAGTCATGCCTCAGTAGTGACTGCGAATTTTGAAGTAACTCAAGAGGCAATCAAATCCTCAACTACAGCTTGACAAATGTCCTAGGTAACCGTTGAAAGACGAAAATCGTGATGAGAACTTGTAGGTAGCGACTACGAATCCAAAAGAAGAAGATGAACACTTTTGGCAGATGATTTTGCATCCTCAGTCGTAGCCTATACAAGTAAAATTGCGACTGCTACTTTTGAGAGTAAGTCAAAGGCAACGACTATATTTTTCCTGGTGAACTAATGAGAAGCTACCACAAAGACTAGCCGTTAGACACAAATGGGGTTTTCCATATGGAATTTGGATTTTGTGACCACTAATGAGTAGTAGCTACCGCAAATTCATACTGTCAAGCATTTAATGTGAAAATCTGTCTAGCACACTTTGAAGATTTTGTACCAGTTTTATTGCAACGTCTCTTTGGTAGGTAGAGGCTATAAATACCTTACCAAACATATGTAAATGCAAGAGAATTGATAACTTTGTACCCAAACTCTTGCAATTTTACTACTCAATCTTTTCTATTCTTTAAGTCATTATTGGGTGTGAGCATAAACACCAATTATAATGGGATGTAGTGTGAGCCTGTCAAAACACTAAGAGAGGTTTTTGTGTGAGCCTATAAAAACACAAGTGTAAAGGTTGTTATGTGAGCCTTAAAACACAAGAGTATAGGTTGTTGTGTGGGCCTTCAAAATACAAGTGTAAAGTTTGGTGTAAGCTTGAAAACACTTTTGAAAGATAGTGGAACACCCAATTCCTAAGAATTGGGGAGTGGACATAGGGTCGTTTATCCCCGAACCACTATAAATCTTATATTTTTTTTCTACTCATTTCTCTTCTCCCTTTCCTGTTTTAATTTTCATACGCCAATTCAACCCCTCTTCTTGGTATCTAAGGCCAACAAAATGTTATTGCCACACAGGCTATTATATATTGCTGCCACATAGGCTATTAGATGTTGTTGCCACACAGGCTATAGATCATTGCCATATAGACAATCAAATATTATTGCCACATAAGCTATAATATATTATTGCCACATAGGTTATCAAATATTGTTGGGTTATCAAATATTATTGCTTGCTTAATTAATATCAAGTAATAGTCTTTTAGCAAATCATTCATAAATTTAGCAAAATTCTTATAATATAATGACTAATAGTAATACCCATCAACCTTGGCCTCATATCACAACATACTTTCATTATCAAGCCACAATTTATCAATATCTCATAAGAATAAATAATTCAAGAATATAACAATCCTTTCATCAAAGTGTTCATCAATATCATCTCATTAAACAACAATTCAATCCAAAGAGTATAAGTTCACAACATTTAACTAATCACATATTTAAGTACCATTAACTATTTACTTACCTTTATCTCTAAGCTATTAAGTTGGAGATAGTCTGGCTTATTCCTAATATTATCTTCAACACCTTGAGGACCTATTATAGTACACTTAATCAATCCATGGTGTTAGAGTAACAGTTTTATCTTTTTATACATGTGTACTCTAATAAAATACTATGACCTTTGTAAGTTGTTTTTATAATTACTTTTGCCTCATAAATCCAAATGACTAGATTCTTTTTTTTAACAATGGGTACAACATATCAAAAATCCATCTCAAAGTATGCACTACATAATTTATGGTGAATTTTGGAAATTTGCCCTATTTTGGGTGTAATTATGCACTAACAGTCCCGTAAACTTAGCCATATCTCAAAACGTAGAAGTCAAATTGAAACTTTGCTTTAAAGACAATTAATGAACATTTTTCATGTTTCACACTACACTAATTTAGATTACAAGTTCCTTAAAAGATATGGCTAATCTCAAATTTTATTGGCATGAATAGGTTCAAGATCAATCTTGATCAAGGAGTCATATCTCTTAACACATGAATTATTAAGCAAAACTATTTTACAAGAATTTAGACAATACATAAACCTATAACTTTCATATTTTTAGTTCACCTAATTCCCACTCTAGCCTCACGAAATTCTTAAAAAATAGAAATGATAATTAAGTAGGTATCAATCAAAATCAGTCATAATCTAAGAGTAATATCTCTTTGTACATAACAAACTAAGAAAAAAATAGTTTATAGACATTAAGATGAGATACAAATCTACAAATTTTATGTTTTACACTTTTCCTAGTTCCTCTTTTAACATTATGAAATCATAGGTACAATAGTCTACTTTAATAATCAAACCAACACAATCAATTCTTATTTCTCTTAAGTTTCAACTTTTATACAAGAAATCTACCTATAATTTCTCCATAATTATTACTAATTATGCATGATTAACATATTATGAGGAAGGAGTTTCATATGGAAAGAAGATTAAATAACTTACCTCTTTTTTACCAAAACTAGAAAAACTTAAGGTTTCTTCCTAGCTATTTACCTTTTTATTCTTTTTATTCTTCTTCCTTCCTTCCTTCCTTCCTTCCTTCCTTCCTTCTTTCCTTCCTTTCTTTTCTTTCTTTATTCCTTTCTCTTTCTTTTGTTATACCCCCTCATAATTTTTCCTCTCTAATCTATTCCTAAAGAAAGAGAAATTCAATTTGTATACCTACTCTATAGGACAAAATCATGGTGGCTTATTGTTATTGATTAGAAGCTCAATTTTTCTCTTTTAGTCCCACTTCTTCACTCCTTCATCACCTTCATCCATCTACCAATCCTCATATACTCCTTACACTTTTAATAAGTTTCAAAACACCATTATTTAATATATTATAACATGCACTCAACATATGATAATTTTCCATGCAACTATGCAAACATCATATTCATATTCAAACTCCTCCAAATGCAATGATGTAAGTATTCATGTTTATGTCATGTAATGCATATATGCTAATATATCATAATTAAAATGCATATGAATTAAGATGAGGATGTCAAAACTACTTTGACAAAATTACTATGCAACTCACCTAAACACAGAAAACTAAACACCAAAACTATACAATCAAGTGTCTAAGGTAGAATCAAAGCTTAACGACTTAATCTTTACACTTTTTCTTTATATTTTGAAGGATTGTTCAGAACCCTAGTGCCTTTAAAGGCAAGGCATACTAAGAAGAGCATATAGGGCCTTTGTATTTCTTCCTTTTCTTTCCCCATTCTTTTTATTTTTTGTTTTTATAAAAATCTAGTCTCAGTAGTCTATACATACCTTTTTATGGTCTATCTAGACTACTAAGTAGGTTATACAAACCACTAGTTGGTTTGTATAGCCCACTTAGACTGAGAAACAACATAATTTCTTCTTCTTCTCCCTTTCATTTTCTTTAAGTTTTTAGTTTAACGAGTCCCATTGTGAGTTCCAGTCACTGATTGAGGTTAAGTTTTCCTACTTATGACCCCTTTACTCTTCAATTTAGTGGAGCAAGGATCAAAGGAATAGAGTTTTATATTTATTTTTTAATGGTTCCAAGCTCACACTTTTTATATTATTTTCTTCCTTTCCTTATATGTGCTTATGTTTACATTATTAGAGATATGATTAAGATAGGGAATTTACACTTCCCAAGGACTTCATGCCTTTATTGCATGTTTATGTTGATTTTTTATTATTGTAAGCTTTGTCTTTACCACCAACAGAAGGTGGCTAGCTCAATAGTTTGACCACTTTCTCTTCTTATCTTTTGTGGTAACTTGAAGTATAATAAAGGAAAGAGTTAATAGCTCTATGACCTTTATTTTCATTTGATTTCATGTTTGATACATCATAATTATTCCTTGATCCTATAATACCTCTTTTTTCATCACTTTGACATCTTAGTTTCATTCATAACTAAAGGTGTCTTTGGGATGTTGTAGCTCCTTAGGAGCATTAATGGAAGAGGACCTAATGATCCAATGACTATATTAGTGATTTTAAGTCTTTTCCCAAGACCTCTATTATCCTTCATATGCATTTACAACTCATTCTTGTAGTACGTGATTATGTTCAATCCATCATATTTGTGTGTTTATGATTCACTTATTATTATTAATTGCATGTATGTTTCAATTTAATGTATGTGTGTGTGGTGATGAGGTTATGGATATGTTGATCTTGGACATAGATGCATGCTAGGTCCCTTAACTTTGAGGAGGATATTTAATTATTATCTTGTATTAATGGCTTTGGGTAGCTTTATCTTTCATTTTGATTTTTATATGATACTAACAAATTTCCCTTTTTTATAGGTTCAGTTATATGTTTTCTTCTAGCCTTACAAGTTCTTTTATCGATAGTTATGCATGAGCACCCCCATTTAAGATCAATTGTATCTCCCTCCCCATGGTGAATGCTTGTAATGTTTTGAATGTGTCATAATTGATATGGTGCTTTAAATGAATGCTTTTAGGATCGTTAACTAAAATAATTAATAATAAGGCTAAGATTGTAATTGTGAATCAAAAATGTCTAAAGGCAGGATCCCTAAATCCGGGCAGTGTAGGGGTGCCTAATCTCTTCTTCACATAGTACTCAATTTTCAAACTTGATCTCTGATAGGGTGAAGATGGATTAGGCCTTCTAAATGACTTAGGTAGGCATAAAATTTGTCCTTGCTTGAATTCTTATCCAGATCAAAGTCGAGTGGTGACTCCATATTGGTTAAGGGATGGTATCAATGTATTATCCAGCCTTAGTCACTTATTGACTAATCAAGCTTTAAAGAAGGGCTTTTACCTATTGAGAGGCCTTTTTAAAGAACTTCCAATTATCTTAAATGCATGCCATTAATTGGGATTGTGCTAATGTATAACCCTCATCCTCGTGATCTCCCATTGCTGGATAAAAGGGAAGAGTCACAAGCAAGATTTCACTAGTTCAAACACAACCCTGAAATTAAGGCACTCATAATGTATTAAACTATTTATTATGGTTTCATAAAGAAAACAACTAGATCATGATCATGACTATAGGATCTTGATCACGACCTAGCTTTCTTAGTTGTAATTTACTGGTCTTAGGTGCGACTTTAGGCCAGTTTTTGCTATCTCTTGACTTCTTAACTTACTTTAACCATATTTCCTATAAAATCAACACTTGGTAAACACATTAGTAGCCTTCAATCTAACTTTTCAAGATAAAAAATGAGGTTTCACCAAATTTATCCAATTTGGTTTAAAATTTCCTTTAGGTCTTGTTAATTTGCTATTTAGGAAAAATAGTTGACTGCTATTTGAATCCTTTATTTAGGTAAAGATTGTTAGTGATTCAAATTTTTTGTTATGGTTTTCAATTAAGAGTAATTAACCCTTGTTGAAATCAATTGTACTTATATTTGCAAGTGTCTAGATGTTTATGTGGGAGTTTGCACTTCCTTTAAATTTTGTGTAGGTGTGTGACCTTCACTCTTTTTACCATTCAATAAAGGATAGTGGGTTATATAGATTAAGATGGTTGTATACCTTTCTCCTTTTATGATGAAGTGGAGAAGTGAAAGAAGTTTATTCTTGAAAGGACAGAAAGATGGAATTAAGAAGAGTTTTCAACATTTAATTATGCTCTTCTTTCTATATCTTTCTCTTTAATTCCTTTCCTTTTCTTTCTTTAGTTTAATTTAATCTTTTATTAAATATAAAATATGTCATTTCTTTGCAGCTTATATATATTCTTGACTTTAAAGAGAAACTTCTTATGGTTCTATCAATTTCAATAACTATCTTTTATGAAGATTATTATTTAAAATCTTTGTTATCTATATTAATTCTCAAATAGTATCAAAATAGTCTTATTAGTGCAAGTTGTACAGTATGCAATATTTTTAATCATTTCAAACAATAATCATTTTCACCACTTTCTGGTGGAGACTATAAATTTCATAAGTTTAGACATTCATTCAATTACATATTTATTTATTTAGTTTTATGATAGTTTGAAATAAATGAGAAAAAATAAATACAAATTGACAATTAATCTAAACATAAGAATAAACATGCAGAAATAGGGTTAAGGGTTGGGTATGATTCACTTTTATTCTCAATGTAAAGAAAAGATTTTTATGCAGTCAATTTATCCATGTAAAAAATTAATAATAAACAGATGAAATTTTATCAATATAAGAAATTAATGATTAACAATTGAGTAGAATAAAAATCAACAAAGCAAGAAATATTATTCATTCATGGATGCTTATAGGTTTATTAACTTTGAGATAAACGATATACCTGAAAGAATCTTTAATGGTGATTGTTGCCTTATTGTCATCTGTAGTACTCTCGTTTTCTAAATTAAGTGTTTTTGGGATATTTTTATATACTACACTTTCTGTAGGGTAAGCAATATGTTAATCTGTGTGATAAGAGGAAGAATATAATTTTTTTTCATTGTTCTTGTCTCCAAAACCTATCTTCAATTGTTATAAATGCCCCTCTTTATAAGAATTATTGCTTGACAAAAGTTGCAATTTTGTATTGTTCCCTCCTGGAAATTTACGAATTATATAGGTTTTTAGTAATTGCAATTTCATGAGGTTAAATTGTTTTGTGTGTATGTGTTTTTGTAGAGGTTAGGGTTCCTATAATACTTTGAATTAAAGGCTAACTAGTGCAATTTCATAATAAGGTTTAATTACTTCAAAAATATTAAACTTTGGCACAATTTTTAGATATATCTCTTATTTTATTTTTCAATAAAAAAACTATCAAGACATTGACATTTTTGTTTGTAAATGTATCTCCCATTAGATTTCGTTGATAAAAATAAAATAGAAAAGAATTATTTTGATCCTCAAATTCTTTTAAAAGTCAATCTAAACCCAAATTAACTTCTAGTTCAATAAGTTCATGAATACTGCTATTAGATTTGATTTGTAAATAAATTTTATGTTTAGTAATATATATAATGTTAAGTATGCAATAAATTTCAAGTTTTCTAAATTTTTAGTGTTCATAGACGGATAGAAATGCAAATTTTTAATTGCTTGTATTTTATACAATCAAGACTATATGGAAAAAAATCTCTAATATATGAAATTAATTTGAATTTAATTGGACTTTTTTAAAAAAAGTAAAAATTTTCATTTAATTGGACTTTTAAGAAAAATTTTACATCCAAAATGATCTTTTTATACATTTTTTTATTACCGTAATTTAATTGAAAAGTAGATTTACAAAGAAAATTAAAATTTAAGTATTTTTTGTTGAAAAATGATGGGATGGTTATGAAAATTATGCTAAAGTTTTAGGATTTTTAAGTAATTAGGCTAATTTATAATTTCCAAATATATTGTTATAAAAAATAATGTCCAAAAATTACCCTAATCAATCAACCAATAGCTTCAACACATTCTGAAAATGCATTTGCACAACTAGTATGTGATTTCGATGATGTGTGGACATGAATGACCATATGGTGGCACCTAATGTGGAAATTAAGCAAGGAGGGAGGAATAGGGTGTTGGAATTTTTTATGTCGGCTAATATTAATTATGGATTTATTTTAATTAATTATAAAATGGACTGAATAATATAGTTTATTGATTAAGGGTAAGCCCAATTAAAATGTGATCAATTGAGCTCTGGGCTTGTGACATCTTTTGTGGGCCGATATGGAAGACGGTCAGTGTAGGCCTATTTTAATATGGACCTGTGATGGGTGGGCCTATTAAAATTTATTATAAATAAGATAGGTCCCCTCTCCTGCCTTCATAACGAAAAACCATAGTTGTTACGCCCATTGTAGCCATCTTTGAGACGGTTAAAGAAAGGAAGACCTAGCTTTCTTTTTCAACCCTTCTGACAAATTATTCCAGTGTTTGATTTCAACGGTTGTAATCATGGCTCAAAGCAATTTGCGATCCAACACGTAGACAGGTACGCAGTTTGTTTCCACATAATTATTAAAGTTGGTGTTCTAAATTTATATATTAAATCCTGAAAAATTCTTACAATTAGTATCAGAGTTTTGGAATTGTACATGATTTAGAAACCCTAAATATTTTGTATTGATAAAATATATATATTTTGATAATTGATGATATTGAATCTGTTTGATATATATATTTAATTTGCTTCAATCGTCACAAGGTATATAAGTAGCTTAGACGGTTGTTAGCACGTTAGCCGCATAAAGGAGTTGCAGGTTTGAATCATGAGTTAGCCTATTTCTTTTTTTTTTTCCTTCTTTTTCTGCATTGGTATTCTCCTTCCAATCTAGGGTTTTCCTCTACCATAATAATCCAAACAGACTCCCAGCCACCAGTTGCCACGCCCGCCTTCTGCACATCCCTCTCACGCCTCTCATCCTCGATCAGTCATGGCTTCTCTCAACATCTCCCATGGGCATGAGGTCTGATTTGTTGTGACAATTATCTGGCCCGCCCGTTCCAAGTCGAAAGTTGAATCATGTGGCTCGAACGAAGGTTTGGACCCTATGGTTCCTAAAGTAGAGGGCACCGTGTGTAACAGCCATTATCATGTGACATAACTTATATTAATATGATACCAATAACTGTAATAATCGTGTTCATTTACAAAACTCATACTATTCATGTCCACAATCTGTAATCGATACCTATCAGAGCACTCAACATCCGGGATTTACCCGTCGGCCCCGCGATGTCATACACACAGGGATTTGCACGTCTGCCCCGCGTGTACTTGAATCCTCTGATACCACCAATTGTAACTATCGTCTTTAGTTGTAAATCATGGCTTTTCATGTTCAGAAATGCATACAAATTAAGGTTTATTCATCATACATATATAATCCCATATGTATTTAATGTACACATGTGTTAACTAATGTTAGGACCAGTAACCATAACTAGTTCCTATCAAATGTATGTACATGACGCAAGGAGAGAGAGTTGGAATTCAGCCGATGACCTGTGTTCCATGTATCTCTATGCAAAACTTTATGCATCAAAATGTCCAAAGTCTATGCTTCAGTATCTGAAAAATAATTGCGATTTGGTGAGTCATGACTCAGTGAATAAAAACAATAATCAAATCCTCATGGCATAATCCATAATCAAATATCATCAAGATACATTGCAAGTATAACAATTGACTATGCAAGTGCAAATGCAATAGCTTTGTTTTTG
>CATIWR010049466.1:0-19589 GCA_949677035.1 Omphalea diandra | reverse complement strand
GATGTTCTTTATACTTTTAGATGAGCTCTTAAACACCATTATTTATGATGCCATAATAAGCACACAATATGAAATAATTTGTCATATAACTATACAAATACTGCATATATGTTCAAGCATCCCAAATGCAACGGTGCAATTGTCATTGTCGTGTTTTTACAATTCACATGTCTAAATGATTATTTATCATATGCATATGTTCATGTGAGATTTCATATCATTTGATACAGTGCATATGCTCATATGTGATTTCATATCATATGCGCAATGAATATATTCATGTGATAATGCCAATGAATAGGGATAGGGATGTTAAATTTAAGTGATTTGACTACCAACCGTTTCCAACTCTTTATTAATTCATTTCTAGTTATTTCTAGTCGTTTATACACTCCTTCAATAGTGACATCCCCACTTCTATGCCAATCATCTTCTCTTTCTCTTTTAAAGCAATCAAATTCTTTTAAACTCTCTTCATCTCTTGTAATGGCCCCAAAGAAGATCTCTAGAGCAGACAAAGGAAAGGGAGTGGCTCAACCTTTTGTACCCCCTGCACTCCAACTCATGAAGGGAGTTACCAAGAAGGGAAAAGAAAGGTACAAAGCTAACTCCTCTAAGATCATCCTCCCAAACAAGATACCCTTAACCTTTCTGTTATAAACCTTAGGTATTAATACAAAAATTCTAGTTTTCCTCTCCAATCTTTATTGGAATGAGTTCATCTTTTTAGATGAACTAAGATATGAAGAGGTTGTGTGAGAGTTCATATCCATCATCCATCTTAGTCGCAAAGTCGAATCTCCTGCGGGTCAATACGGGTTAGTGTTTCGGGCCTTTGGCAACCCTTTTTACATTACTTTTGACCAATTATCTTCTATCTTTAATCTTCAAGTCGGAGAAAACATCCCCTTCATAATCTCTGCACTTGATGTTATGTATTCCAAATTTTAGTCGAAAATTTCAATTGAAACCAAACACGACCCTTGCTCCTCTTTGGTCAAACACAACAAATCCTTACCACTTTGGATACTCCACCGTATCATCACCTTTTTAGTAAATTCAAGAGGTAATGGTAAAGACAAAGTGTCCCAAAAAGAATTGGCATTTCTTTTATGCCTTGTCAAAAAAAAAAAAAACCAATCCAAACTGGTCGATACCTTATGGATCAATTGATTCATATGAGTACCAAACCCAAGAGCCAATTTTTGCTACTTTCACATATCATAGCCATTTATAGATTTATAGGAGCACTTGATGAGAAAAATGAGAAATTCCTCACCAAGAAACTTCTACCTTCACAAAACTTCCTATATCTTACCTACCTTATCAACGTCAATGTTATTCATTCGGACACCTATGCGTATGCCCTAGGTGTAGTTTGAGCAAAGAAACTGGAGACTTCATAAGCTTTCGAAAGGAAGAGACTAGCTATTAAAGAAGTAACTCCATCCATCCCTCCTTAACCTAAGCCTAATACTAAACTCTCACTTGCAACCATTAATAACAAGCTTGACATGTTAATGAGGATGATGAAAAGGAGACTTATGTTCCTATCTCATCTTCATAGTGATATGGTTGATTTGCAAGAAAAGTTAGGAATCCTCCTTGCCATCTTCCAAACTTCATAGAGTTTGAAGACATTCATGAAGAATAAGGCAATTATGAAGTGGAGGATGGAGATGAGGCTGAAGGTGGAGATCTGGGTGAAGATGAAGACATCTCTGGAGATGATTCTCCTACTTTCTAGATTAGGGATCTTTTGTACTTTGTTTAAGTTTTCACTTGCAAAAATGTGATCCTACAGACCTTGTTTCCAAGTTTATATATATAAAAAGTTGTTTCTTTGTAATTCATTGTCTTTTATGATTGATGAACTTTATCTTTATGTTTTGCATTCGTATTTTGCTCCTTATGTACATTTATACTTGTTTTCTTTTATTATGCACCCTTTTTTTTATCTTTCCAAAGGGGAACTGATAGCAAGACTCTAAGTTTAAAGGGAAGAAAATAATAACTTGCAAATTATAGAATAAGTTAAGGGGGAGCATCAAACCTTCATACTTAAGATTTTTTAATGATTGAATGTTCTACTTAGGAAATTTTTACCTTAAGTATTATTCATTGAAATTTTACCTTAACTTCACTTCAACTTAATATTTCTACATTATTTTCCTTTTGGATCAATCTAAGTTGTCAAAATCAAAAAGGGGGAGATTGTTAGACTAAGATGGTTAATCCTAAGTCTTAAACCTCTTTCGATCTTGATAAAGGAGGTTGATCAATTCTAATGTTTCAATTAAGTGTTGTTTTGCAGTTTTTAGTTAGTCTCTAAATTTGAAGTTGGATGAAGTTCATAATCTCTAAAGAAAGCAAAGTGTCTCCTAATTTGTGACCGTAACTTCATCAATCGCGATCGAGAACTAGACTAAAGCAGGTTGAAAAATTGGACAGGCAAATTTGCGAGCCAATTTTTTGCCACAACCCATTCAAAGTAAAGGGAACTAAAGCCACAAAAGAATTTACAGTGTGTACCACACCTCAGTTGTGACTACGAATTTTGAAGTAACTCAAAAGCGAATCAAGTCCACAACCACAACATGATAAGTGTTCCAGGTGATTGTTGAAAGATAAACATCACTATGGCAACTTATGGGTAACGACCGTAAAATCATGAAAAAGAAGATGAACATTTTGATAGATGAATTCATGTCTTAAGTTTTGTCCTGTACAAGAAAAATCATGACCACTACTTTTGTGAGTAGGTGAAAGGCAATGACTATATTTTCCTGGTGAACTAATGAAAAGATGATACGTGGACTAGCCCTTAGACACAAACAGGGATTTCTATCGCATTTTTGGGCTCCCGTATGGAAAAATGGAAATTCGCGACTACAAAAGAGTAGTAGCGACCATGAATGAAGCCTGATAAGCATTTAATGCAAAATCTGTCTAACATACTTTGGAGACTTGCTATCAATTTTATTGCAACTTCTCTTTGGTGGGTATAGACTATAAATACCTCAATAAGCAAATGTAAATGCAAGAGAATTCATTAATTTGTAACCCAAACTCTTGTAATTTTGCTACTCAATCTTTTCTATTCTTTAAGTGATTGTTTGGTATGAGTATAAACACCATTTTTTAAAGGTTATAGTTTAAGCCTGTAAAAACACTAAATAGAGGATGTTGTGTGAGTCTTAAAAACACAAGTGTAAAGGTTGTTTTGTGAGCCTTGAAAACACAAATGCAAAAGTTAGGTGTGAGCTTAGAAACGCCATTTGAAGAGAGTGGAACACCCAATTGTAGAGAATTGAGGAGTGGACATAGGGTCAATTATACCCGAACCACTATAAATCTTGTGTCTCTCTTTTACTCATTATCCTTCTTACTTTCTTCTTTTAATTTTTATACACCAATTGGAATCTATATTTTAATTTTAAGAAAAGTTATCATAATAATAAAATACTAAAATTTATATTATTATTAAAATATCTGAATGCATATCATAAAGTTAAAATGAAAAAATATCATTAATTGTAATGTTTAAAAGAATGCATAAAATATAAGTCTTAAAAAAATATAAAAGTACATAAAAAGCATAAAAAATTCATAGTAGTCCATTTGTAATATCGTTCGCATGTTCATTAGTGGTAGGTGGTTGATTAGATGGAGGAGGTGTTGTAAACTGGGTGCTATAGGGCAACTCCCTAATGAAGCGACACAACTCATTGATTTGCTACCTTTGTTTATTCATCTGTTACTGGAAAGACTGCCTCTACTCATTCATTTGTACTTATAGCTCCTACTAAATCTCCTGAACAAGAGTAGCTTACAGATCCTCCTCAGATATACCATGAGAAGCAATACTAGTTGATGATGACCAATACTAAATAACGAAAGCAAGTGCAAGTTGGCCCATGCCATGCTTCTTCTATCTACATATAGCCTCGAAAATAACTCATTCTAATCGAGCTAATGTGGCTCTATGGAGTCGTCCTTAGTCTGAGTAGCTCTGTGACTAAGCTTGCAACAATTATCCTGTAATTTAATGATATGTTAAATAAATTTTAATTGAAAAAAAATTGAATAAAGAAAATTAATTATTAAGCAGGAAATAAGATTATATCAATCAAAATGGCAACACATATAGCTGTACTCATAGAATGTTAATCAATGTATTGTTGACTCTTCTTACTAATGTGTTTGTCCTCAAACACCTCAAAATAGGTAGCATTATGACCTAATTTTTTACTTTGAAAACAAATATATATATATATATATATATATATATATATATATATATATATATATATATAAAATAAACTTAAATAGCATATAAATTAAGAAATATATTAAAAATACTTACCAGATGTCTCTAATGCTCAACCATAAATATAGAAGCCCTAATATGATGCGAGGGACCACAATCAAGGTCACCTTTCTTGCTAAATAGATTGTGTAAGGCCTATGTGCTAAGTTGCTTAAACTCTGGTCTGGCCCACTCAGCTTGCCAATTGTCCCATATATTTTTTGGGACGTTCACAGGATGTATAGTTGCAAGCTACTTCCACCTCTTTTTAATTAGTGCCTTAAGTGACTGATTCCAAGTAAAATGCTGCTAAAACACAATAAGTAAAATTCGATATAGCAATGCATTTAGATAAAGAAAACTATAAATAAAATGAGATAAAGTACTAAACCAATATTTCAATTAAAATTGGATAGAAATTAAACACAACCATAACATATTCGACCTCATACTAGAGGCATCCAAAATGTCCTGTGCATAAATAATATAACTTAAAATATTAATGCACACTTTTTAAAACATCCATAATAACATAAAGTATGATTTTCAGTTATACTTATAACAATCCCATAATAATCATAAAGATATTAACATTAAAAAATATGATTTTTAGTTATAAATGATTTTCAGTTATAACTTAAACTCCTCCTAATAAGATTCTCATATCGCCTAGGACAGTCTTCCATGCATGTCCAGATGGGTATAGGCAAAGCAAAAAAATCTTAGAGATATGAGAGGAACATGCATAGCCTATAAAGAAACTTTTTTTTTTTTAACAAATAATAAGTTAGTAAGAGATAATAAATAGGAAATATGCATAAGTATCTAACATTAAGAATAATATATTTAGTTATATATTTCATTTGAAAGGATGAAAAAATTGATAATTATTATGCAAGAAATAAAAATAAATAGAAAAATGATAAGGTATGTACCTTATTGACTACCTCAAACATAACACTGATAAAGGCGATGCCAGCATAATAGGTGTCTCCTTTACAATGAGGGTGTAGCTAGTGTTGATATTAATGATAGTGAAAGTAGCGATGAAGACAACATTGATGGTGAAGGTGGGAATATTGGAGGTGATTATATTAATGGTGCTGATGGAGGGGCTGATGGTGAGGGAGAAATGTGGTCTTAGTAGTTGACGAGTAAGTGAAGGATGTGTATCTCACCCCATTATCTCTCGACCAACTGTATCCTACAACGCTCTCTCGCGCCTCATGCCTTTACTAGTATCATCGCTCCTCCCTCACATGATCTATATAAACTAACAACTAAATACACAATAGTCAAACATAACTAATAAATTGATCATTTATTAACACATGTATAAAAAATTTTTGACTACTTTAAACATAGTAATAATGACAAAAAAAACATAATTGTTGGACTAGATTGGTCAAACCTAGGTCAAAGGTCTCTTTTGATCTTGACAATATAAATTGATAAGTTCTAACATCTTTTTTAAGTGTTGATTTTAAAGTTTTTAAGGTAGGTTTACATTGAAAGTTGGATGAGAGTCTAAATCTCAAACATTATGAAAGCCATACCAATTTGCAATCAAGAAACTATAAATCGTGATTGCGACATTGCAACAGAAATGGATGAACTTGAACCAGATGGGTTCGAGAAGCAAATCATAGTTGCAACCTTACCAAGAAAGAAATGATACTCAAATAATCTAATTTGCAGTGACATTCACATTCTTAATCATGACCGCGACTTTTGCAGTTGAATGGAGGGAACCAAGTCCACAACTAGAGCTTGCCAGGTGTCCAAGATAACCTTCAATATATCAAAATTTGTGAGGGTGAGATAACTTTTGAGATAGTGACCTACTGAAGCAATTTCTATTTTCCAAATATAAGGATTCAAGGTCACAGTCGCGTCTAAGAAGAACTTAAATTACGATTGTGACTTTTAATTGGTTAGATGAATGCAATGACTATTTTTCCTAGAAGACCAACAATAACATGCCACATGGACTACCCGTTAGATACAAATGAGATTCTCCATTGTGATTTTAGCTTTCTTAAGGCAAAGTGGCAATTCACAAACATGACATGCTAGTCACAACATCGAATTAGTCTAACAGGTAATACAAAATCTGTCTAGCTTACTTTAGAGATTTGGACATAGTTTCTTTGTAACATCTTTTTGGTCACTATTGCCTATAAATACTCCACCAAATAGATATGAATGCAATAGAATAACATTGAATATAGCCAAACTCTTGCAATTTTGTATCTTAACCTTGAATTCTTTATATGTGAGTTGATATTATTGGGCGTATGCATTAAACACCAATGTAATTAAGTTTGAGAGTTAGCCTAGCTGTAAAACTCTTGCAATAGGTTAAGTGTGAGCCTTTATATAACACTTGAGAGGCTTTTGTGTGAGCCTTAAAACACAAGTTGTAAGATTGTATATGAGCCATAAAACACAAAGTGTATAAGTTTTTCGTGAGCTTGAAAACACCATTTAATGATAGTAGAACACCAATTATGAAAAATTGAGGAGTGGAAGTAGGATTCATTAACACCCAAACCACTATAAAACATTATGTGTTCATTTCTTTCCCTTCTCTTTTATTCTTTAATTTATTTATTTTCCCTCCAAATTTTTTAAATTCTCACAAATTCCACCCCTTTTCTTAGTGCTCAAGGGCCAACAAGTGGTATCAAAGCTAAGTTCTCATTAAACCTCTTAATTGAGTGTGTAAAGACATATGGCATAAAAAGGAATCCACACCCATCTCAAACCATGATGGATTTGATTATACACATTAGAAGTATAGGATAAAGATATATTTGGACAATGATATGGAGGATATTTAGGATATAATGATAAAAGAATGGAAGCCTCCTACTAAGGTGGTTGATAGAAGTGAAAAGTTAATCCCAAAGGAAGAATGGGTGGAAGCTCATAGAAGATCAAATGGAAGGAACAAAAGGGCAATGACATGATGAATAGTTCTTTCTCAAAGGAAGAAATATGAAGAGTTCAATATTGCTTCACAACCCATGGAATTTGGAAAGCTTTGGAGAATTACCATAAAGGCATAATCTTGGTGAAGTCTACCAGATTCGATATGTATGTGACAGAATGAAAGCTATTCATGATGAAATACAATGAAAACATCACCAATATGATGAATATACTTCTATCCATCGTTACAAACTTGTAGAAATTTGGTAGAATACTCACCAATCATGAGGTAAACCCTAAAATACTTAAATCCTTACCTATTAAGAAGTTTGTTGTTGGGGTATGTGGTATTCAAGAGCCAAATCCAAAAATTAGAAAAGTGCTAACAGATGTCCTTATAGGCAAGCTTTACACTTATGAGCTAGCCTTAAAAAAGAATAAAGAGACGAAAAGAAGAGAGGGCAAGGGAACAAGATTGACAAAATAGAAAATAAGACTTTAGCTCTTAAATCCTCATCCAAAGACAAATACGTAAAGGTTGTCTCAAGTGATGGTGATATTGAAAATGAAGATGAAGAGCTAGCCATGCTTTTAAAAGAACTAAGGAACTTATAAGAAGAAGAAAAGATGGAAGGAAATTTAAGAAGGCTTCTCCTAACCTCAAGGAAAAGAAGAGTGAAGTAACATGATATGAGTGTGGCAAGCAACCTCATCATGTATGAATTCCCCAAGCTGAAAAAGAAAAAGAAAAGGGACAAAGAAAAGAAGAAAAGTTTCAAAGCTTTTTGGGATGACAGCTCTAGTGAGGAGGATGAAGATACAAAAATGGCAAATCTATGTTTCATGGCACAAGATGACTCTTTTAATGAGGTAAGTTCTTCACCCCATTCTAGCGAAAATTATGATGCATTAGATTATATACATGATGAGCTCTTAGACACTTTTACTTTGAGATGTGACAATATAAGTCACAAATAAAAACTTGCAAAAAAAAATGCTCAAAACTAGAAAGTGAGTTCAACTCATTAAATGAGGTTGTAAGTGAATTGAAGACATCAAATGAAGAACTCAAAAAATCTATTGAAGGTCTTATTAAATCTTCCTCTTCTCTAATGTCTTTGAGAAAGGAAAATGATACCTTATAAGGAAAGGTAAATGAGCATAGGAATTCCATTTCTAAGTTTTGCAAAGGGAATGAAACTTTAGATACATTAATTTTATCTCAAAGACCTCTCCTAGTAAGACATGGTCTTGGGTTCAATGGAGCCTCCTCATCATCTGCTCCCCCTCTCACTACTTTCATTAAAGCTTCAGTACCTTAAACATATTGTATTAAGGTAGTTAGGAGGAAAAGTGCTCATAGCACTAAGCCACTAATGCCCAAGGGAAAGGGAAAGGCACATCAAAGCTCAAAGCCTAAGCTTAAAAAGGCTAATCATGCATTCATATACACTAAGAAACATGTTCACCCCATCACACACCAAAAACTCTCGTCTACTTCTAATCATTCATACACATACTCACACTCACATTATCATAGTATGAGAACTTATCCTAAAGTTATGCATAGGATAAATACTCACAAGTCTAAACTCCAATGTCATTACTATATGAAGTTTGGTCATATAAACATCTTTTGTTATATTCGAAAGGCACACCTCAAATTAGAGGATCGTTCAAGGCCTAAACCCTAAGGACCCAAGTATGTTGGGGCACCTAAACAAAAGTGATTTGTTTGTGTTATGTATTAGTGTATGGTAGCTACCAATGAAGACAATGATTGACATGCAGATAGTGGGTGCTCTAAGCATATGATGGGTTACAAAAATCTATTCATAGCCATAAAAGAGAAGAAAGGTGGCAATGTGACTTTTGAGAATAATAACAATGGTAAGGTAATTAGCATTGGAATAATTGGTAAGAATGATTGTTCATTTATTGATAATGTTCTTTGAGTATATGGTTTACAAGACAATTTGCTTAGTGTAAATCAATTATGTGATAATTACCTTTAACTCTAAAGAATGTCGAGTTACCACTTTAGTGGATAAAAAAGTCATCTTCAAGGGTGAAAGAGGGGCAATACCTACTTAATTGACTTAGACAATTTAGCTAATCAATCTTTCAAGTGTCTTATATCCCTTAGCAATGAGGCTTGGCTTTGCATAGAAGACTTGGTCAAGCTAGCATAGAGCTCTTACAAAGCCTATCTAAAAGAGAACTAGTGGAAGGACTTTCCAAGCTAAAATTCTCAAAGGACTAGATTTGTGGACCATGTCAAATAGGGAAGCAACATTTATCTTCATTCAAAGCAAAAAATGTTGTAAGTACATCTTTACCTCTTCAACTTATTTATATGGACTTAGTTGGACCTACTAGGAGTACTCATTTAGGTGGAAAGTATTTTGCATTTGTCCTAGTTGACGATTAATCTAGGATTACTTGTGTGTCCTTTTTAGCTAATAAGAATGACACTTTTGATACTTTGAAAAATTTTGTAAAAAGAGTTCAAAATGAAAAAGGTTACTTCATTTCATCTATAAGGAGTGACCATGGAAAGGAATTTCAAAATGAATCTTTTAAAACTTATTTCCTAGAAAATTAGATTTCTCAAAACTTTTCAACTTCTAGAACACCACAACAAAATGAAGTTATAGAGAGGAAAAATAGAACACTAGCAGAGATGGCTAGAACCATGCTTAATGAGTACTCTTTACCTAATTACTTTTAGGTCGAAGCCATTGATAATTCTTGTTATGTTACTAATCGTGTTTTCAAAAGAACCATTATCAACAAAACTCCTTATAACCTTTGGCATGTTAGAAAACCTAAGATATCATACCTAAAAGTTTTTGGGTGTAAATGTTGCATCTTAAATACCAATAAGAACCTTGGAAATTTTGATTCTAAGACAAAATGAAGGTATTTTTTTAAGTTATTCCACCTATAGTAAAGCTTATAGGTATTTAATAAAAGTACTATGGTTATTGAAAAGTCAATGAACATTATATTTGATGAATCTAGTAAACTTGATCTTGGGAATGGTTTTCTTATTGATAGTCTTGCAGGTGACTCTGAGAAAATTGAGTTATAGTCAACTTTAAGAGAAATAGGTATAGACCTTCATGAAAATAAGTCATCGAAAGACGAAAAGGAATCCCAACCTCAACAAGCAGGAATTCAAGCTCAAAATATTTCTAAGGATTAGAGTTTCTCCAAACATCACCTAAAGGATATAATTATTTTTGATACATCTAAGGGACTAAATATTAGATCTTAAGATCATGCATTAGATAATAATCTTGCTTTTGTTTCTCAATTTGAGCCTAGATCAAGTAATGAGGCTATTGATGATGAAAGTTGGATGATTTCCATGTAAGAGGAACTCAACCAATTTGAGAGAAACAAAGTATGGGAACTTGTTCCTAGGCCTAAATAGCACCTTATTGTAGGATGTAAGTGGATATTTAGGAATAAGTTAGATGACCAAGGATTCATTGCTAGAAACAGAGATAAATTGGTTACAAAAGGGTTAACCAAGAGGAAGGCATTGATTAAGATGAAACTTATGCCTTCGTAACAAGATTAGAGGCCATTAGGATTCTCTTAGCTTGCATGTCACATGAACTTTAAACTTTTTCAAATGGATATTAAAATTGTTTTTTTAAATGGTCGGATTGAAGAGAAAGTTTATGTTGAACTACCTTTAGGTTTTGAATCTCACATATTTCCAAATCATGTTTATAAATTAACTAAAGCCTTATATGGTTTGAAATAAGATCCAAGAGTTTGGTATGAAAGGCTTAGCTCATTTCTTTTATAAAATGATTTTGAGAAAGGGAAGGTTGATATTACTTTATTTGTTAAAAAGCACAGCTAAGACACATTCATTGTATAAATATATGTTGATGATATTATATTTGGTGCTACTAATGAATCTCTTTGAAAGGATTTTGCCAAATGTATGACTAAGGAATTTGAGATGAGCATGATAGGAGAGCTCAAGTTCTTTCTTGGTCTACAAATTAGGCAAACCAAATAGGGGATCTTCACTAACCAATCTAAGTGCATAAAAGATCTACTTAAGAAATTTGGCATGGATGGATGCAAAGTAGCAAAGACACCAATGAGTTCTACCATCAAAGTAGACAAAGATGAATTGTGTAAGCCAGTTGATGAAAATAGATATAGAGGTATGATTGATTCCATTCTCTATCTCACTGCCTCTAGACCCGACATTATGTTTAGTGTACGCATGTGTGCTAGGTTTCAATCATGACCTAAAAAATCTCATTTGAATGTTGTTAAAAGGATTCTTAAGTATTTACATGGCACATTACACTTAGGACTATGGTATCCTAAGAATTCATCTTTTGGTTTTTTAAGGTATTCAGATGCAAATTATGCTAGTAGCTTGTTAGATAGAAAAAACACTTATGGAACTTGCCAATTTATAGGAAATTGCTTAGTTTCATGGTTTAGTAAGAAAAATGTTTAAGTTGTTTTATCTACTGTAGAAGCGGAATATGTAGCGACAAGTTATTGTTGCATCCAAATTCTTTGGATGAAACAACAACTCAAGGATTACGCAAAGTTATTGATCACATTCCCATAAAATGTGACAACACAAGAGTAGTAAATCTTTTAACAAATCCCATCCAACACTCTAAAAGCAAGCACATTGACATTAAACATTATTTTTTAAGAAATTATGTCCAAAATGGTGATGTGGTGTTAGAGTTTTATTGATAGTAACCATCAACTTGGGATATTTTCACTAAACCCCTCAGTGGAGAAATGATGAACTTCATTAAGAGAGAGTTAGGAATGCTTGATGGAAGCTCCCTTAAGTGAAAATTAGATCTCATAAATTGGTTCTTATTGAGTTTGTTATTTTGAATGATTGAATGATGTGCTAGATATATGTCTATTTTAATTGCTTTGGATGATTTACTTCTTTATGCCAATTTGCATGAATTAATCATCATTACATTAAGTGGCTCACATCTAGAAAGGCCATTTTTTCCCTTTTTTTCTTTCTTTTGTTTTGCAATTTGCGATCACTATGATATAACTACAGTTGCAATTAATAAGCACTCATCAACTTTCTATCACACTTCTAATTTGCTGTTGCGATTTTAGATCACCACCGCGAAATTTTTTAAAATTCAAAAGTTTTAACCATTGATTCTTTTAATTTCTAAGGAATTCTTAATTATTACTCATAAATTTTGTAAGTAGCGATCGTGAATTAGAGTAACTATCAAGCATTAATTGATTTGACTATCAATTAATGCCACCCCCACATTTAATGCAAAATTTACCATTTATTACAATTTTTCATCAGATTTTTACCTATTTAAACCCTTCCAACACTCTTTTATTTCACTTTTACCTATTATCTTCATCTATCTCCAATTTCTTCTTTCAAACCTACTAATTTCCCCTATCTTCTATCATGGGACCCAAGAAGCTTTTTAGAAAATAAAAAGGCAAGGGCATAGCCCAACCTTCTAGCCTTTTTGCCCTTCACTTGACGAAAAGGATAACAAAAGAGGATAAAGACTTATAGGAAGCCAACTCCATTAAAATAATCCAACACAATAAGATTATCTCTACTTTTCTCCTTAAATGCCTTAGAATCAAGGATGAAATTCATGTCTTCCTATCTAACTTGGGCTGGCATAAGTTCATCTTTTGAGATGAACCCCAGATATGAAGAAATTGTTAAAGAGTTCATGTGCACGGTCACCTTAAGCTAAGAGAATAATCAAAGGTAGGTCAGAACGGGTTAGTTTTTTAGTCATTTGGGGATCCTTATTTATCACCTTTGAACAAATCTCTAACCTTTTCAATCTTCAAGTGGGAGATGATATCCCTTTCATCATCTCTACACTTAACATCATTTACTCTAAATTTTGGTATGAGATTTCCATCAAAATAAAATATGACCCCAAAACATCTTTGGCCAAATATATTTGTACCTTTCCAAATTGGCTTCTTCATTATATTATCACCTTTTCTGTTAATGCTAAAGGTGATGGAAAAGAAAAGCTCTCTTAAAAAGACCTAGCATTTTCTTGTTTAAACAAAAACAAACCCATCCTTATGGATCAATTGATTCATATAATTACAAAGCTCAAAAGCCAATTCCTCCTACCCTTTCTTGTCACAACCATTTATCGCTATGTGGTAGCTCTTAATGAGGAGAATGAGAAATTCCTCACTAAGAAATATCTGTCATCCTAGAACTTCCTTGATTTGCCTTACCTCATCAATGCCAAGGCTATTCACCCTAAAACTTATACCTTGGGATCAATTAGGGTTAAAAGACATGAGATTAGTCAAGCCTCAAATAGGAAAAGGCTTATGATAGAGGATGGTGCTCAACCAATCCCATCTCTTAAACCTAAACCAAAGCCTAAGTCTTCTATCATCTCTCTTTCCTTAGTCAATAAGAAATTGGACAAAGTGATAAGGATGGCTAAGAGGAGATTTCCTATAATTTTCCACCGCCACATTGACTTAGTGGATCTTCAATAGAAGGTAGGTGTTATACCTTGCCACCTCTTAGATTTTGAGGATTAGAAGGATACTCCATAAGAAGAAGAAGATCAAAAGGTGGAAAAAGGGGATGAAGCATAGGGTGGAGACGGAGATGAGGAAATTGAAGACTTTATAAATGGTTATAGCTCTCTAATCTTTTAGTGTTCTTTCTTAGGATTATAATCTTTTTTTTTTATTTTCTCTATCTTATAGTCAAAGTTTATGATCCCACATCTTTATATTTCTATTTATCTATATCAATAAATTTGTTTGCAATTTATGTCTCATATGTTTATTCATGTAGTATGATTGCTCTTCAATTTAATCACTTTATACAAATCCTTATTTGAATTATGTCACATATGCTTACCTTTTAAATCCCTTTATATTCTCTTTTTGACTGTGACAAAGGGGGAGAGAAATAGTGAAGGAAATTGCATGACATATTCAAAGGGAAGTATAAGTTAAGGGTGAGCAATTTAGTCTAAATTTTTATTAAACTTAGTCATTTCTTTTCATTTTATTAGCATCTTAACTAGCTTTATTTATTAAAAAGTGTTGACCATCTTAACTTCATACTTATGCAACTTATTACTCTATGCAAAATCAATCCACGCTATCAAAATCAAAAAGGGGAGATTATTAGACTAGGTTGGTCAAACTTAGGTCAAAGGTCCCTTTTGATATTGACAAGATAACTTGATATGTTCTAACACCTTTTTATGTGTTCACTTTGCACTTTTAAGGTAGGTTTGCATTGAAAATTGGATGAAAGTCTAAATCTCAAATATTATGAAAGATATACCGATTTACAATCAAGAACCTATAAATCGCGACCACGATATTACAACAGAAATTGATGAACTTGAACTAGATAGATTCGTTAAGCAAATCACAGTTGCGGCCTTGCTAAGAAATATATGATACTAAAATAGTCTAATTCGTGCTGACATTCGTGTTCCTAGTCATGATTATAACTTTTATACTTGAATTGAGGGAACTAAGTTTGCAACAAGAGCTTGTCAAGTGTCTAAGATAACCATTGATATATCAAAATTTGTGAAGGTGAAATAGCTTTCGACTGCAATCTATTTAAGCAGTTTCTCTTTCCCAAACAGAAGGATTCACGATCACAGTCACATCTAAGAAGAACTTAAATTGTGATTAGGACTTTTGGTTAGTTAGATGAACACAATGGTTATTTTTCATAGAAGACCAATAACAACATGCCACATGGACTAGTTGTTAGATACAAATGAGATTCTCCAATGCAATTTCAGCTTTCTTAGTGACAAATGGCAATTCGCGATCACAATATGCCAATCACGATCGTGAAATTAGTTTGACAAACATTTAATTCAAAATATGTGTAGCTTGCTTTAGAGATTTAGACATAGTTTCTTTGTAATGACTCTATGGTGGTTATTACTTATAAATATTCCACCAAACAGACATGAATGTAAGAGAATAATATTAAATATAGCCAAACTTTGACAATTTTGTTTCTCAACCTTAAATTATTTATATGTGATTTGATATTATTAGGTGTAAGTATTAAACACCACTGTAATTGGGTTTAATAGTTAGCCTAGCTATAAAACTCTTGTAATTGGTTAAGTTAAGCCTTTGTAAAACACTTAAGAGGTTTTTGAGTGAGCCACAAAACACAAGTTGTAAGGTTGTGTGTAAGCCAGAGAACACAAAGTATACAAGTTTGGTGTGAGCTTGAAAACACTATTTACTAATAGTAGAACACCCAATTATGAAGAATTAGGGAGTGGACGTAGGGTTCATTAACACCCAAACCACTAAAAAACATTGTGTGTTCATCTCTTCTCCTTTTCCTTCAATCTATAATTTTATTATCTTCCCTACAAAATTTTTAAATTCTTACCAATTCAACCCCCCTTCTTGATGCTCAAGGGCTAATAATAGCATATATACAAAGAACTTCTAATCAATTTCAATATCAATATCATTGTACAAATCCTCTTCCTCATCATTTGATTCCCATTTTATCTCTACTTCATCTTATACTTTAACATTGTCATCTTCACTTTCAAGGTATTTACCATTTGGATTACTCAAGGACCTAGATTATTCATCTTTCACAATTGTAACTGAATGAGCATCAATATCATTTGTAAGGCTAGTACTATATGAGACATTGAAGTTATTATAGATTATCATGGAATTTAGACTTTTCCTTTAGCTTTAATTTTATATGTAACTAACCAATCGCTTCTATCATGTCTTAAGCTAGGATAACTGCAATAATATACCTGACAAGCTTGCACTACCAAAATAAATGGCTCAGACTTATAAAACTTCATTTGTGGTTCACCTCGAAAAGTTTATATTTTAAATGAACTTTCATATCCAAATTTGACATCGAATTAAACCACTCATACTTTAATAACATGGTTTCCTCAATTAGCAATTTTGGATACTCCAACTCTATAACTTCAATCAACTGACCATAATAGGCACTTTTTCATCTATGTTGTAATCGTTGCCTTTACACACACCTCACTATTTTTGATAACTATATGAAAACCATGTCTTTTAGTGTGAAATTTATATCCATTTACATAATACAATGGGCAAGATGTCACCATTCATAATGGACCTTTTGCTAGATCCTTTATGAATTTGTTCGAGATGTGAGATAAATCATGTACCTAGAATAAATATTCATCACTTTAATAACAAAAAATTTAGAACCCATGTACATACATATTTAAACATAAATAATGGATTCTCGATACTCACATGTTTATGAAACTAAGATGCTAATTCATTTTCAAGTTTAGTATCAACTTCAAGACTAGCAATGTTTGGTTAACATTGCTTTAACTCATCAACATAAATTATATAAGAAAAAAATAAATACACATGGTCTTAGATAATAAATTCATATATATCGTATGGATTTATGAAAATAAACAAACTCATTGATGATTCATTTCATGAATGGTTTCACTTATGAGCAATTTAATAAAATGTGGCATTAAACAACCTTATATTTTAGCTTCATCGTGAATCTTTTTTTCCCTTTCAAAATGCGTGATCGGGACGTTTAAAAATTGATAGATTTCCTTCGTGTTCTTCCCCACACATCTCAAGAACTTTCATTGTGCGTTGCACTTTTCGATGCCTCATGCTCGTGTGATTCTTAAAGTAGTGTGAACTAAACAATGAGCTTCTTTCATTAAATATACATTGCATATTGAACCTTTAACCTTATTTTATTTCTCGCATTATTTTTTTGCCTTAAAAATTACTTATGACAATGATTATTTATGCATATATGACATTGTATACATAAATCAAAATAAAACTTATACATTTATATGACAAATATTAATTACATTTCGAAAGGATACATCCATTAATATTGCACTAGATAGGCTATCCTTGCTTCATAAGCTAAGTGATCGAAAAATGTTCCATCAAATCGAAAAAGCTTGGGGAAAATATATGTAAAAGATTATAAAGAATGATAGGAATCTCTTCCTCAAGTGGTATCATATCCCTAATGCTAATGATAGTAGTAGTTAGATCCATAAAAAATAAGCTCAAATATGTTAATGCCTTCCACACATGGCTAAGCAGCAGTTCACAAAATGTAACTAGTATCAATCACTACATAAACACATGAAAATTATGGCTTTTCATCCTAAACAACTTTTTTTTTTTTTTTATGTCCATGTATGTAGCCATATTTGACACATCCATTAAAAAATCTGAGATTCATTACCCATTCATACAATACTTATATCACCTGTTTGTCAAACATGTAACAAGCTTTAGGGTATTTTCCTATTCCTGCACTATGTTCCAACCCAAGGTGATGATAATATTGATGCAACTCATATTGAGATTTTATTGTGTCCTTCGTTTTTCCCTCTATATTCATGACAATGTCAAACATATTATCAAAATATTCTTCTCAATGTCATTACATCGAAGTTATGCCTAATTAGGTTTGTACTTCAATACGACAAATCCCAAAAGATGTTTCTTTTCCTCAAACAGTAAGTCCTACATATTTAACCATTTATCTCATTGGCATCCAATTAAGTGACAACATTAAGATCCAACTAATCTATCTTATTCAATATCTCAACTTTATATCTATCAAGTGGTAGACCTTTTGTTACATTATGTTCTTAATGAAGGACATTTTTTCCTTCAAAATGGATGATCTTTTGGTAAAAACTTTTTATAGTTGTCAATGATGATTGCTTTCTACTTTTTGACTAAGTAAAAACATTAGAATTATCCATACAATACAAACAAGCTAACCTTCCAACAGTACTCCACCTTGGAGCATCACATATACAAGAAAATCACTTATTATCCATATAAGAGTAGCCCATATTTGAAATGTTTGTTTCTTTGAAATATCATATGTATGTACATCCACATTCCATAATTATTTAAGTTCCACAATAAATGGCTATAAAATATATCAAATTTATCTTTAGGGTTTTTTTTAGCCTAGGAACAATACTAATAAGAACGAATAGGCATCCTTCATACACAACCAAGGTGGAAAATTATACAATGTGATAACTATAGGCCATGAAGAATATTGTTATCTCAATGGACCGAACGACTGAAACCTATTAGTGTAAAGAACTAATCAAACATTCTGACTTTTAGCTGTAAAATCTAAATGTGTTTAATTAAAATGCTTCCAAGCAGGAGAATTAAAGTAATGACATATAACACCTTATTCAACCTCATGCTCAACATGCTAATGCATTTTTGTAGCTATTGCCTTTGATGCATACAATCATTATAGTCTAGGAGTTATAAGAAAATAATACTTCTTTTTATAAAAAAAATAAGCATTTTGCATCATTTCCAACATTCATGATGAGCTCTCTTATACCAAACATGGCCATAAAACTTGCAACTAGTTTTTCATTGTGTTCATCCATAATATCATGCAACCATTACTATAACAATGAATCTTTTTGTCAGTAGTCCCATACCATGAATTAATTCTTAGTGCTACAGAAGTTATTAGGTACCAAACTACCATCCAATGTAATCTCTTTTATTATTCTAACCATGTCATCAAAATTTTGCTATAACATATGGTGTTCTAATTTCATGTGTATCAATTGAGAAATAAGTGATAACTACAAATGCCTTGTACAACCCAAAAACAGGTTCACATCTATAGCTTTAAACATGTCAGAAAACTTCTAAGCCTTAAGATTTGGTGATTCCTTCATCTCATTAAGATCAAAATATGACCTACTGCACTTAGTACCATTATTTAGTATGGATTTGGTGATTCAGCTACTGCAACTTGGTAGTCGACATCATTTGAATAATCACCCTCAGGGGTTCCCTACATAGAGTTTAAGTATAATAATTTTGCATAAATCCATTTTTTTATAAATGCATCTTAACAGTACCCACTTTCAAAAATATGCTATTTTGACACTTGCAATGGATACATGGACACTATTGTCCCTTAGCACCAAGAAGGGGGGTTGAATTACTGTATACAAATTTCAAACATAGAGAAGAGGGAAAGAATAATGAGTAGTATGGAGACAACGATTTATAGTGGTTCGGGTGTAATCAACCCTACGTCCACTCCCCAATCTATCAATTGGGTATTTCATTATCTCAAGGTGTTTTCAAGCTTACACCCAACTTGAATAACTTGTGTTTTGATGGCTCACACAACCTTATAACAATGTGTTTTTAGGCTAACACACAACTTCACTCAAGTGTTTCATTAGGCTCACACTTAAACCTTTCTTGAAGTGTTTTT